>JAUZST010008948.1:0-13270 GCA_034779995.1 Parotocinclus haroldoi
ATATATATATATATACACACACACAGTACTGTGCAAAAGTCTTAGGCCATCATGCAGAATGGCCATACATGATTATTAAAAGAACTCTCTTTATTAGAATAGAACCAGAAAACGCTGGACATTTGTACGCATTATTAATAAACTGGAAATTATCGGATAAAAAAAGCTTCTATAGGTTACAGTGATAAGTATATTTGTTGTGTGCAGCAGTGTCTGGTAGCTTCACTGAGATGCCATGTTGACCCTACTACTACTACTCTGAAGAAGATTGCTCAGAAATGATTTTTTTTGAAAGGGTAGCGGCGAACGGACCCCTTTTTCGGAAAGGGAACAGAATGATAAGGCTAAGGTACATTAAAGCGCACAAAAGTTGGAATAAAGATCAGAGCAAAAGCGGATTATTGAGTGATGAATCCAAGATTTAATTGTTTGGGCCCAATCTAAACGAATAAGTTATATGTAATTCAAGTCTAAAAGTGTTTTTTTCTGCTCAGGGATATATATATATATATATATATATATATATATAAAACCTTTGGTAAATGAATGTCTGTGGTAATACCGTATACAGCACAGATAAACAGCGCAGAAATTATATTCGAATTCCCTGGCTTATTCCTCTAAAGGAAAACATTTAAAGCAATAATATCAATACTGTATATTATACACTATATATATATAAATTATTCAGCGTGTGGGAGCAGTTGCTTCCCATATGAGAGTGCCATATAGATAGTGTAAAAATGTTTTAGATATCAGTTTTACTGCCTTTGTGATGGACTGGTGCCTGTTACATGGTGTAGTTCAGAGTCTCTTGACCTGCAGTGAACTTTACCATGGTTAACAGCTTCCTGATAGCCAGCGCTTGGGTGTTTTCGCCCGTACTGTGTATTGTGACTAATCCTAATGCAAGCCTAATATGCAGTGCCTGTAGATATCCGTCCTACCCTGCTGAAATCGTACCTTTTTCCTCACTGAAAATAATCGCAAATCTTAATTCATCCATCTGTATTTCCACTTCATAACCCCCAAAAAAATCATAAAACAAAAATGTCCAATTTCGCCTGGTTTGGATAGTTGATCAGCCCTTTTAGAGTAACCATTATAAACTCGATCAGGTACCACATCACGCGCCAGGCTAACTGGTTCCAGCGCTGACTGTGAGGGTTTTGATCCCATTAAGCTTTCACTGCTAAGAATGGAAAGACGCCTCTGTGGCTGATACTGTATCTGTGAGCGTAATACGGAACATGTTGTTCATTCCCATAAATGAAGATTGTTGTGTCGTTAGGGATGCTGTGTAGATGGTAGCCTTTCACTAATGGCGTCAGCTGTATCTCTGAAGCATTTACAGCCATTGGCTTGGATGTTTTGCTGTATGTATCTCATTTCCGGATTCTCCAGAGACAAACGTTGGCAGGGAAATGTGCTCTACTGACACCACAGTCACTCTCAATATGACACGTTTAAAGGTTCCTGCGTCTAACAAGTCGGTTCATCAACGTTAAACAAAGTCCGTCCATCCCAGTTGGCTGGCCATTTTTGAACGAGAACTTGACTGGCATGACCTGGACTCCAGCAGACGCCCGTGAATCAGGGCTTATTGCCTGACATCAGAAGCCTGACTCGCAGTCACGTTCCAAAATCGAATGGAAAGATCACTTAGAAGACGAAAGACTGTTGCAGCTAAAAAAAATTGGGGCCAAAATCCATACAAATGCCTTCGTTTTGGATGTATCTTTTGGGGTGTTCACAAACTTTTGTCTATGCAGTGTATGTAGTATGGTATCATAGTGCAGTGTATATAGTATGGTAGTATTAATCAATAATTATCAAATATAATATAATATAATAAGAGTGGCCAAACTCACAACTTATTAGAAGGCCAGCTTGTTCACTCAGATTTGATTAGGTTTAGAAGGTAAGACAACGCTCTGAGACTCTGTTTCATACTTGTCCTCTTGTGCATTTGTGCATCTGGACCTTCTGCTTGATTTTCCTGCCTGGCTTGATCCTTTTTTTTTTTTGTAGGAAAATTTCCGATTTTGGACATTTCGACGTTGCAGGATGGCCTCCATGTCACAAACCGGCATCGGACCGACGTGTTTCTTTGAGAATATTTTGCCCGCCACTTCATTACTAAATAAAATACAATTAGTAGTTTAATCGAAACAACTTGACGACACATTGATTCACAAAAGTGTCAGATGTTTCAAAAACGAGAAGCGTCACAGTGATGGAGGTTAACCTGCCTTTTATTTTGCTCTTCTCCAGCTGTACGAGAGTATAATTGCTGTCATGGGGACTCGGTAATCAGGAACACATGACGCCTGCCTGCAGAGAGGCAGAGCGAGACAGGGAAGAGGCATGTGAGCGCGTGTGAGAGGGAAAAAGCAGGGCGATAAAAAGGGAATAAATGTTGATAAGGATCAAGGGAAAAAAAAAACAAAGGGGAAAGCACGGAAACGATCAGTCCTGGACTGAACGAGCTATCGGAGAGACGGCGGGAGCGGTGAGAGACACGGCTGGGTAAATGAGAATCGTGATGAAAAGTTTGATATGCAAGCAGTCATGCCTTCGTCACTGTGCTCTAAACCCAAGTTCAGACTGCGGGACTCGAGGTGGAACGTCTCCCTACCGCTCAAGGAAATCCGAGTCGAGGCGTCATGCTCCTGTCCCAGCTGTGAGTAGAAAAAAAATCTGAGGGCTTCATGGTGCGAAAAAAAAACAAATCTGTCAGGTGTTCTGAAAGGTGTAGAAAAATGAATTCAGCCTTGTTTGTTGCAGGCATGCTCTCTCTTTTTTTTCGTGTGTGTTTGGAAGTTTGGTAATGTTTTCTTTCTATCTGATGACCTTCTTCCACCCTGCTCTTTCAGTTTCATGATATGAAGTGTCAACGTTCCACGGATGAACGGTGACAGTAGAGCATAAGAACGTACTGATGTCCCGCTGACTCGCAATATCACCCGTTTATTTGTTTCCACTTCCAACAAGTCAGTCCGTCCACGTTCCTCCCTGCTGTCCTTCAGTTCCATAGGATACTGCTTTACCAGCTTTGATTGAGAACTCGACTGGCTCGTACCGAACCTTCTTCTCGCCGGGTGCGTTTACATGCACTTCATTATCTGATCATCATCTGATTATTCCAGTGGTCATGTGTGCAGCATACTCCCGTCTAGAAATCTGATATAGAGAGCCTTATTTTATCCCAGTAATCCGATTACTCTTTGCACGTATAGCGGTTACCGCTATTATAGATTTCCAGATCTATATTATAATCAGGATTTTCAGCCTTCTGTCACGGTTGCCAAGTCCATATATTGTAAAGACTTGGCCGTGTTTTTTTTTTCTCTGGCTGGAACTGGCAACCCTGTAGTTCATTGCGCCACAGACGTGAAAGACTTTGTGGAGGCTCCGAAACTGAGAACTTGAGTAACTGAATGTTTTTGTTATATTAAAGTTTGTAGTTTATGTAAAGCCTGGAGCGTTCCCATGATCTGATTTCTGAAGTGCGTGTAAACTCGCCGAGCGGATTACTGCCGAAATCTTGACGAAATTTCTGCAGTTATCGGCTTATCAAACACGTGAACACACTCGTGGTTTTTACTCTGACGCAGTAGCTACGGGGAGTCGGTGGAGAGAAGAGTGCCACGAGAAAACCTGTTTGAATTGGGGCCTTGCTGCTGCATTCTGAATCGGTTGCAGGGGTCTGTAATCTAGTTTTGATACCACGACGAGTTGGACATTTACATTATTTAGCAGACGCCCTTGTCCAGAGCGACTTACAACTGATACGGTCTTACAATCCGAGCAGTTGTGGGTTAAGGACCTTGCTCAAGGACCCAAGTGGGGCAGCTTTGGCAGAGGTGGGATTTGAACCCTGGACCCTCTGGTTCAGAGTCCAGGACAAGCACCTGGATGGCTTTTGATGTTGTAGAGAAGGTACCTGGATGACCACTTTGGGGTATTCTCACACTTCCGGACATGAAATTCGCAAACCAAACGGCCAGCTTCACCCTGCCGTTGAACCAAACTGAACACGCCCCAAAAATATACGGCTTGTGTTAAATCCTTGAGGTACAGAAGCTTGCACACGCTCATACGCACAAATATTAATGCCCATATAGTTCTTATTTTACTGTCTTTCTCCACAAAAGTGACCTATCTCGAGCTAGTTCAGCATTTTCTGGGGACTGCGGTGGCCTAGTGGTTAAGGTACTGGACTATGGGCCAGAAGGTCCAGGGTTCAGATCCCAGCTTTGCCACAGTGATGTCTCTGAGCTAAAGTCGCTCTGGATAAGGGCGTCTGCTAACTGACATAAATGTAGCATTTTTCGTAGCAGGCTTCAGACATTTCAGCCCGGCTTTTCTCCTTATCTGCACGGTTGGGGTAGTTCCTAGGACCTAGGTTATACAGGCACTCATGCCGGGCACTGCACTTTGGATATTTCCAAAAAGGAGTGGTGTGGCTGCAGGTTTTACAGCCAAGCAGAGCTTAGACGTGACCCCGAGCTTCTGAGGGACAGTGGTGGGCAATCAGGGACTAACAGGCAGGCTTAGATCTGTCCGTTCTCTCGATGTAAGGACCCTTGTCAAGCCATTGCGTTCAGCCAGTCACTACATTTGCCCTTTCTGTACAGGTGGCATGCGTGTCCTCAGGATGCAGAGCAGTCGGATGAAGACGAAGATCCTGGGAGTGATGATGATGATTAACTTCCTGATATACATCATCGTGGAGGTGACACGGAGTTATGACCAGGGCAAGACGGACCCCGGTCGGCCTCTTGTACCATCGAAAACTTTCTGGAAGAAGTCGGAGGCCAACAAGGCTTTCTGGAATCTCAAGCAGCAGCAGGTCGATCACCTCTACAACCCACGCTTCTTTTCTGCCTTCACCACCCGCAATGCTTCCTCCCCAGAGCACCAGAATTTGCTTAACGACACCACCGGGGCGCTAAAGTGCGAGCCGGACTTTGCCTCGGCGGCACAGATTAAAGGCTTCCATTCCCTGCCGCAGCGCTTTAAGGATTTCCTGCCATACATGCACTGCAGGTCGTACCCGATGCTCATCGATGCACCGGGGGTGTGTACCAAAACGCCCTTCCTGCTCCTTGTGGTGAAGTCGATGGAGCCACATTTCGACCGGCGCCAGGCCATACGTCAGTCGTGGGGTCAAGCGGGTATCTTGAACAGTCGCAACATAGCCACCGTGTTCCTCCTAGGCAAGACCGTGTCGGACGACAACTACCCGAACCTTTCAGGGATGCTCCGTCACGAGGCGTCGCTGCATGGCGACCTGCTTCAGTGGGACTACAGGGACACGTTCTTCAACCTGACCCTGAAAGAAGTGCTCTTCCTGGAGTGGATGGCCGAGCGCTGCCCCTCAGCACGCTACGTCTTCAAGGGAGACGATGATGTCTTCGTGAACACCCATGGCATCCTGAGCTTGCTCGGTGGACTCTTTAAGAAAAAAGGACGAGATCTGTTCGTTGGGGATGTGATCAGCGATGCGGGGCCACAACGGGAGGAGAAACTGAAGTACTATATCCCCGAGAGCATTTTCGTCGGATCGTATCCACCCTACGCTGGTGGCGGAGGGTACCTTTACTCGGGTAGCGTGGCGCTCCGGTTGAGGGAGGTCTCCCGACAGGTATTGCTCTACCCCATCGATGATGTCTACACGGGAATGTGCCTGCAGAGACTCGGCCTGGTGCCGAAAAAGCACAAAGGTTTCAAGACCTTCAACATCGAGGAAAAGTACAGGGGGAACGCCTGTGCCTACCAGAGCTTACTGCTGGTGCATCCCAGGAGACCGCAGGAGATGATCCAGATTTGGAAGTGGATAAGTGAACCTGGGTTGAAGTGTGACGAGAAGCCCGATAACTGATAAAAGTTCGGGAGTAACACCGGGGCGAAAAAAAAAAAGGCACAACAAGCAACTCGGTAGTTCCGTGGAATACGATGATCAGCGACCAAGAACCGTCTCATACTGTGCAACAAACACCTTCCAAAAACGGAACGTACTGTCAAAATGGTTTAATCGATCGTAGTCCAATGTAGGGCTGCAGGGTGGCCACACAGCAGGCCTGGGCAGGGCACCACTCAAGCTGGGACTCTTTAGAGACACACCGGCTGTCTCCCATGTCTTTGAAGTGTGCGAGTACCCAAAAAGAAAAGACACGGAAAGAACATGCAAACTCCACACAGGAACGAGCTGGGCGTGAACTTGAGACGTGAACTCAGGTCTCTGGAGCATGTCCCTTTGTCTATGCTGAAGGGTTTGGCAACCCGGGCCAATAACATGCTGAGATTTGGGTGCAAGGGATGTCAGTCCAGAGCCCAGTCCATTCCAGAGCCATGGGTAAAGGTTGCCTGTTTAGTCCCAGGTCATGATCCCCTTAGACACAACCAGTAGTAGAGCGATGCACCACCCGAGCGGCCCTAGTAAAATACAGAACGTACTTCCGGTTCTGTGAAACAGGTCGCTGGACATTACAGCTGGTCATTAAAATAGTCAATTTATGCTGCTCTTATGTAAATACAACAGTGTCAGGAATGAGTCCACTTGAGGAAACAGGTACTCCGATTCAGGGACGTCACG
The DNA here is from genome assembly GCA_034779995.1 of Parotocinclus haroldoi. Classification (NCBI taxonomy): domain Eukaryota; kingdom Metazoa; phylum Chordata; class Actinopteri; order Siluriformes; family Loricariidae; genus Parotocinclus; species Parotocinclus haroldoi. The sequence continues at coordinate 6,602 of JAUZST010008948.1, forward strand.
CAACAGCTTTTGCTCTACCCAATCGATGAAGTCTACACAGGCAGAGACTCGTTATTAACAGCCATTAACAATCACACACTGTATTAACAAAATATAAACACCTCTCTGGCTGCACACGACCAAGAGGGAATAAGTTCACTTGAAGAAACACTCATTTCCAGAACAGGTAACGCGGTATCACCTTTTAAACATTTTAGTCCTTGAAGTAGGTAAATCCAGAACGGAGCTACTGGTAGGAAGTCACAGAGGTCACATGGCCGGCGCCCGGCACTTCTGGCTATATGTAGGCGAAGCCGCACAATGCTTATAGTATTAAACAGACACAGACTGTAACGCAGCTCCAACTTATGCCCATAGTTCCGCCACGTCTGTCATCGCTCTTATATAGCTTAACAACGGGAGTGCTTACGTACAGTCCACATATTATTTCAGATATTATTTAGCTCTCAGCTGCAGAGGTTTGGAATTGATTTGTCCAATGAGGACACGGTTGAGGAGAGGGATCGTCCCCTGGCTCTGGAACTGTCGTCGGATCCCAAACAAAACCTGGATTTGTCCCTAAAGAGGATATGGTTTTAGTCCATGGCAGTCCAGGTTTCTCATTCACAGCACAACAACTGCAAATGTTGTGCGAGTAGCAGGACGTTAAATGGGCACCACAACAACGGGAACGGCCCGGCCAGAGACGGGGGGTGTGTAGGGAAGGTGCCACCTCTGTCTGGGAGCTGTTCGCGCTTGTCTGCGGCTCAAACGATCCTCCCCCCTGAGGGTGTGCCTGGGCCGTCCCCGTGTGTGCGCCACCCCCCCCTCCTCCCCCCCTCCTTACTGAACTCCCCACACCTCCTAACGGCCAGGTCAGAGTGGCCCATTCGTTCGCAAAGTCTGTCCACTGGGCAAATGCGATCTTAACCAAGAGGTGCACAACCCGAAAGTAGGCGGCGAATCACATTTACGCCCTCTTGTGGCCAGACCCGGTGTCTAAAATTAGAGCACACCTGTATTCGTCTGCCTGAGGGGGAACTGCGTGTTGTATATTTTTGTTTGTGTGCATGTTTATAACCCACTCATCCTCGTGCACCACGGTCTGCAGGAGCCTGAGGTGACTGCCACCTTAAACACGCAACATGGCCGTTTTATTTTTTGTCCGGGGCAGATTTCCTATTATATAAAGCAGCAGCAGCAGCCTATAGAGGGCAGGACTGAGCCCAGAGCCCAGAGTCCAGAGTCCAGTGTAACTATACGGTCCAACAACAGGACTAGTGTGCACTTGAGATAACAGCTTGTTACTAATAAAAGTGTGCTTGCTTGCTTATCTATTTACATGTATTTATTGAACATCACATCTACATTAGAGTCTATTCATGACAGGTGCAAGGTTATAATGACATCAGCCATCAACACACACACACAAAGGGTGCAACCAGCTGGCATAATGCATGTCTTCGGAACATGGGGTACCAGGATTAAAGCCACACAGTAAAGTACACAGGGAGAACATGCAAAGGCCAGACCAGGGATCAGCCTCTGGCTAATTACAGTTCCTATTAACATGAAGATTGTGTCACGAACAGATCGCCGGTTGCCAGGAGGGGTCGCTGTTGCAGTGCGTTTCCTCTTAAAAGCTCTAAGTTAAATTACACGAGGCGTAGGTGAAGGGCTGAAGTCCAGCACCGTTTGGTGATTCTAGAGCTCAAATGCCTGATACCACAACCCCGGATTTGCTAGATATGGCAGAGAGTGGAAATCCTCACACTGCTGGACTTCGATCCCACCTTGCGCCTCTCGAAACAGGACAGGCGTGGTCATGTTAGCTAACATTATGAAACGGATCAGATGCCGTTAAATGATTTCCTCGTTCCAAGCTGTTGATTTTTTTTTTTTTTTTGTCATTCCTGTCATTAAATCCGATGCAGGCAAAATGTCCAGTCCTCTTAAACATCATCACCAGTCATTATTGTATAACGTGCGGTTAAGTTCATTCATTCTTACTGATCAGGATAAAGGGGCGTCGCACACTCACATGCACCTGGAAGTAAACTGCCTCAACGTCGCTGGCAGCAGAAGTGGCCATTTCAGCGACACGCGCAAATGTATATCTATTCTCAAAGTCAGTAAAGACCAGCAGGTGCTGGTCACCAGCATGCCCAGCAAAAGCATGTTCAAAACACAACAAACGCTGGTCGCCACCGAGTCCAGCATCATGCTGGTCTGTTTTATTTCAGTACCGGGGACCTTAATGAACTCGAATGGTGTTCATGGTAGAGCTGGTAGTGTTTTTAAGCACGGCTTGTGAAAGTACCTTGAGTTGGGACTAAGATCTTTACCTAAGGTTACTGTGTGTGGTGTATTACCACAAGGTTAACCGGCATCAAGACACACGGCAGAATAACGAGTCACCTAAAGGGTGACTACATACTTTTGGACGTATAGTGTACCACGACTATTGCAATTGTATATTTGTAAAACAAACCTTCAGTGCAGGACACCATTAGTGGCTGCTGTTGTGTATGCTGACCTCAAGTATAAGCAGGTTTGGTGAGTATGGTGTGTATCAGTGCTGTGTGTGTGTGTGTGTGCGTGCCCTGAATGGGACCCCAGTCCATCACAGGTCAGGTTACCACGGTTACCTCTAAGGAAGCATGTGCATGTCCATCATTGCGTTGCATCAAAAGGGTTTCACAGGCAAGGACATTTCTGCTTGTAAAATAGCACCACGAAAAATAATTTGTCATTTGTCAAGTCATCAAGAACTTCAAGGAGCGTGGCGAAGGCTTCAAGGCGTCCAAGAAAGTCAAGCAAGCAACTCCTAATAAGGATGCTGCTATGAGATCAAGCCACCACCAGGGCAGAGCTCAGAAATGGCCGAGGGCAGGCGTGAGTGCATCTGGAGGTTTTGCAGGATAGCTTGGTGTCAAGAAGGACAGCAAAGGAGCCACTTTTCTCCAAGAACATTCTGCCGGTAGTATAGGGATTGGACTGCAGAGGACTGGGGTCTGAAGTTATTTTCTCTTATGAAGCTCCCTTCAGACTGTTCGGAGTCCTGTGAAGCATCCCGAGACCACGTGTGGGATTGCTCAAAGTTTTTCCTAAGAACACTGCCATGAATAAGGAATGGTATAAAAACATCCAAAAGCAACTTCTCCCAGCAACCCAGTAGGAATTTGGAGATGAGCAATGCTTTTCCAGCATGATGGAGCGCCATGACAAGCATGACGGAGCACCAAGAGCGATAAACAAGTAGCCTGGTGATCAAAACATTGAAATGTTGCGTCCATGGCCAGAAAATCCCCAGATCGCTATCCCATCGAGAACCCGTCATCAGTCCTCAAAAAGAGGACGGACAAACAAAAACCTAAAAACTGTGATCAATCATTTTGCCCAGAAACTGATATGCAGCTTGAGACACATTACAGAAGTCTAAAGAAGAAGAAGAAGAAGAAGAAGAAGAAGAAGAAGAAGAAGAAGAAGAAGAAGAAGAAGTAGAGGGGTCAACTTAGTAAATAATACGTTTGTAAACTTAAAAAATAGATGTATTTGTCAATAAATACTTAAAAACATCTGGAATACTTACTTGTACTTCGCTATACCATATAAACATCTGACAAAAGGTTTAAAAAAAACTGAGGTAAAGCAAACTTTGTGAAAACCAAAAAGAACAGTGTTTTGTTGCTTTTTTTTTTTAAATAAAAGCTTAATCTCTAAGAAGATAAAACGTTAAAAGAAACAATACTTTGTATAACGAACATACAGCAAAATCACCACGAGCATACCCATACTCTGCGCAAATAGCGCTACCTTTTGGTACCAGCGTGTTACTGCTGCTCTGTCTGGCGCATGCGCAAACAACTCTTCTCTAATTGCCAATATAGTACAGGTGATTTGAGAAAGTCGCAGCGTTTCGTGCTCTAAACCAAAACTGGTCTTAACAAGACGTGCCGTTTCTGTAAAGTTATTTTACACGGTTAAAATGCATCGACGCGCTTTCTCCAGAAGTCTCGTCACTGTGTTAATGATCCATGCTGCGTTTGAGGTCAAATCCCAAATGGTAAGTTATCAACATACAGCTTATAAGTATTTATAGTAACGTAACATACAAAAAAAAAATAAAAACGTTTATAACACTTCTACCGCTTCTTTGTTTCTAGATATATGAATATGATGCCCATGTGTTTACAGGTAAGTGATTTTATTTTTAAAAAATGAATTCATTGTAGTTGCCTTTGTACTTTTATAAACAGTAAGTCTATCTTTATCTTTATGAGTGTTTGTTTCCTGCAAACGCGTTTTTGTGAGTGAAAGCTTTGCAGAATCAGCAAAATATAACCATTCGCACGTGAGCAACCGCTCGACGTCTGTTCGCTTTAACGACCTTTTAATTATACTGAATTCTAATAGGAAATGAAAACCTGCCCTTTAACAGCTGGTCAAACCAATAAAGGTTCAGCATGCACCACCAACACTCCTTATGTCATACTTTGATGCAAAGTGTAATTCATGTTCATTTTTTAAAACCGTGTCCACAAGCAGGGGTTCTGTTAGTCGTCCTTTCAGCTTGGACCATTCACCTTTTAAAATGTGATACTGCACTAGCTGTTCAGGAAATTGGTGCCTCTTTAAATAGTCTCATTCCTTCTCGGTTGCGTGCAGCCAGAGAGGTAGGTTTGCTCTCACGGGCACCCTTTCACAAGCCGGGGTGTAGAATTCTTGGCGTTGTGGTGCTGGATCATGCTCGTCATAATGGATCCACTGGTGATGCAAACTGGTCATTCATTATGTTCAGCTGCCTAATGGCTTCACGTCTTATGACTGAGATCGGAAAACCTAATAGAACGTTTATGTTCATGATCCAAAATCAGCTGTGTGATGACGATGGCTACCCCTGCCGTTTCTGAATGGTTCATCTCTGCCCTCCCTGCCTTCAGGATTTCAGGACAGAAATGCGTTCTACGCCTTGCGGAGCTGCCACCAGGTCCTTCGCGGCGACGGCGGTGAATTCTTCTCCCCCGACTACCTCTGCTCCAACCCTGCGCTCTGGTGCAACTGGACCATCCAGGTCCAGCCAGGGAAGCGAGTGCGGCTCTACCTGGAGGACCTGACGCCGGCGCACGCCTGTCACCTGAAGACCGACCAGGTCCACCTGGACGAGGCTCCGGTGTCAACCGGTGAGAGCCGGCTCCTGGAGCAGTGCTGGGGCAGCGTCGTTTACACGTCCGCCTCGAGCACGGTCCATGTGGTGCAGCTCATTGATCCGACCTTGAACGTGCCGCACCGGGGATTTTATGGGATGTACCAGGCGTTTGGGAGCCCGGAAAGTCCTGCTGGCAAATCTGTAGAAGGTATCGCCCTTTGACTTTATCGACTGAAAATGTGTGTGCAATGATGAGCTGCGCTCTTAGGCAAACGGGTTATCAAAAAGGCTTTACTGAAGCCAGGTGAAAGCGTTTCAAACCAGCTTTCTTTGTTGCCATACCTTTCTCCGTGTTTATAGATTAGAGAAGCATTGCTTGGCTTGAGTGTTTAAAACCACGTCCTTTATGACGCTCAGTATGACCAGGAAGGCCTCCCCACTACCAAGTCGAACCACGTTTTTGCCTTTGAGTGTTTGAACCCAGATTCAACAAGGTGCCGGTACCAAATCCCACCAATGGACATCAGACCTACAATAAACTCATATATCGAGGACAAATGGCAAAACGACTGGGACACACACCAGAATAACAAATGATACGAATCGAATCCCACTATTGGAGGAAAAATGAACACCTACCTTGAAACCCTTGGGACCAGACAGTCTACACAAGGTGCCGTATTGGACATACAAGACTAACACACATGCACCTGATAAAAGGCGAAAGCGCCCCATATTGCACACTATGCCAAACAAGGATTACAATGAAACATCGAATGCTGGAATGTACTCTTTATAACCGTGAAAGACAGCAGCTCCTCTCAGCGAAAACCATAAAAGAACTCTTTACCAAGACAAACGCAGCAGCACTTTTAAAATTCCTGTCATTAACAAAACTGAAGCAACACGCATAAATATGCATAGACCAAAGTCAAACGAAATAAGTCAATAAAAGACAGATTCCAACCTCTCCTGCCATGAATATGGCCCAAAGGGCAAACATGGCGTTAAAAACCAAACACTAACTCACTCAGCAAGGTGCCGGAAGTGTTCCTCAGAGATTCTGGTCCATATTTACAGGGCAGGATCACGCAGTTGCTCTGTTGGATTGAGATCTGGTTTCTGTGGAGCCGTTTGAGTCCCAGTGAAGTCGTTATCATGCTCATGGGCCGGGCAGGGATGATTTGAGATTTGTATTTTGTGGAGCGTTGTCCTGCTGGAGGTAGAGATCCGAAGATGGTACACTGTGCTTATAAAGGGGTGCACACGCTCAGGACCAATACACAGGAAGGATGTGGGGTTTAAACCATGCTCAGTTGGTATTAAGGAGACCGAGGTGTGCCAAGAGCATCGCACCGTTGCACCCCGAGCAGCCTGAAGCGTTGGTTCCAGGCTGGATCCGACTTATTTTACATTTTAATTAAGTACAATTATATAATTATTACAGTTAGCATCCATGGAGGTCGGGTCCCTTTTCTGAGTCTTGGTCCTCTCAAGGTTTCTTCCTCCTAAATAAGGGAGTTTTTCCTTGCCACTGTCGC
>JAUZST010008949.1:0-13270 GCA_034779995.1 Parotocinclus haroldoi
GTCTAAACACCCGATAGGGATCCTGGGGATTTAGCGAGACTAGGAATGGTCTCGCGAGATCTCCCGGGGACCCTATCATAACAATCCTTAGGTGTTTTCTCTGCTTGATGCATGCCAATAATTTTGCCCTTCTGAAAAAGATGAACATATTTTCCACAACCACAGGATATGTCTTCCGGCATGATTGTTTAACAAATGAGAAGCTACTCACTGCATCAATTAGGGTTGAATATCTTGTTGCCAGCTGAAACAGTCACCCATGCAGTATTTATCTAATGGTAGGCTCTTACCTGTTTGTTTAGTTAAATCCTGGTGGTGAGTGTTTTTCAGTCATAACCACTGCTAAAATATTGACAACATCAGGCATACAGCCAAGTAATCACCATAAATAAAGTCATTATTAATGTCAATGTCTGTCATTATTATCCAGTTTGACATGCTGTTCACCCCAATGAATAAGTCACTTGCTACTTTGTGTAATCAAACACCTTTTTTTAACTAGTTAATCTTGAACTTTCTATTTATCTTGTTTAATAAAATAAAACCCAATGCTTCTTTTTTAATTGCATTTTTCTAATTGCTTCATGTTCATTTTCAGATAATTTTTGTGAGCACTGTAGGATGTCCCAGTGTATACTAAGACTAATACAAGGAACTTCTGTGTGTCACTCAGATAATGTGCCTATTAAATAATGCAAATGTCCATTAGCCATAACAGAACAATCATGAAGCAGTAGACCACACAGTTACCTGCATAACAAGGCAGTCATGCCAAACTGCCTTTAGATATAACATCAGCATTCTTAAAGCACATCACCACTTATGTGTGGGACAGTAAAGCGATAAATTACTCTTCAACATCATAATGAACACAGCAACCAGTGCTATTTGTGACAATGCTACATACTTACCTGGTTAATAACAAAACTATGGTTCTGAAATTTACGTGGACGAACTTGGCACACTAACCATACTTAACACACATAAGATTATCTAGAACGCTGACTGCAAGCTAATCTTATCACCCAACATGAAACCACACTAGTGCTACTGTGGGTGATTTCAAGTCCAATCTACAAAAGATACTAGAATATTTAAAAGTCTAGTGGAAGTCCTTCCAAGAAGAATGGAGGTTGCTTGAGCATGAGCAACTCCCATCTTAATTCCTATGTTGCTGGATGTAAAGTTTAACAAGTGCAGTGGTATTCAGATGTCTACAGACATTCAGATGTCGTTTTTTTCTCAGAGCAAGCAGAATTAAAGCAGGTACATCTTTAACTCTTTCCTGTTTTACTCAAATATATATCACATATGCAACAACGTGTACTGTATGTTTGCACAATAGACCTGGGTGATTCTTTCTGGTAAGATTTTCTTACCTGTTAAATAAACTTAGTGGAACTAAAGAAACATGAATGGGTGAAAGGAAGGACACATACCAACAGCACAGTTCCTTCTGGACAGACACATCCATAGATAGGCTCTGTGCAGGACTCTTGAGTAGTGTCCAGATTATTACAGGTCTTCAGACATGATCGAGGAGAGAAAATCAGAGATCCGGGACACTGCTTGATGTCAGGACAGGCATGATCAGTACAGTTCCACACACCATGAGCACACACACTAGAGAGAAAAAGAGAGAAAAAGTGTGTAATCTGAATCAGGTGTAAATACTATTTGGATATCAGATGAAGTGTCGTTTTTATTCAATAAATGAATGGAGTGAACACTTAACTCTCACTTTAATATATCAGGCGCAGGTGCTTCTCACTGGGGCACGTGTTGAGCTATGGCCATGTTAAGGTTGAATAAAAGGTTGCAGAGGTCTCATTTTAGAAAGGCTATTTTTGCCTTCAACTGGCTCGGTGCCTACCCTGGTGAGCAGCGCCTGCATTTGCCTGGACCTCTCACATTCTGAATAGTTCTCAAACTTCACAGGTGTAAATTGTCCACATAATAAGAATCAGGCAACAGTCTTCCTCTAGACTTGTGTAGGTAGCTCTTTTATTGTCATTATATATCGTGTAGCAAGCAATCAACAGTAAACAAAAGGTATGCATAACCTACACATATATGCTGCTAGTGTTTCACAGAAAAGATAAAAGATGTTTTTATGCTGAATTAGTGGGACCGTTATCAAGAACGTGATAAAAAAGTCATATGTCTTCATATGTTGTAAAACATATCATAAAATTTTATCAAAAAGAATGCGGGACAAGCTTTTCTTTTCCCCCTTTCTATGTCCTGTCCCTTCACACTAATAAAATGCAGCATGCTGTAACTGGACTTGGACTTCTTACAACATTGGACATCTTAACATGACATTCTTATCTACACAGTTAAAACATTGACTATTTCTAAAGGGTTCATATCTTTGTTAATTTTCATACATTCATTTTCTCATCCACTTAATCTTGGTAAAGGTCATGGGAGAGCCAGTACCTAGCCAATGGCAGAGGCACAAGGCAGGAACAACATCTTTCAAATTTTGGAGGTGGGAGTGATCCAGAGTTCCTGAAGTAACCCACGGACACAAAGAGGACATGCACACAGGTGCAGCCTGAGCAAACATGCCACCCTTCTTTGTTAGTTTTATATTGGTTTTACATTCACAGCATTTGAAACTTATGATATTCACAACATGCAAGCAAATTTAGTGACAAGACTTCATTTACCAGGTATTGCAGCTGATCTTGATAGATCTTCCAGGTGGATGGGCAATCCCAGCATGAACACATGGGCACATGCTGACAAGCACACACTGGCCTTGGTGATCCTGCACCAGGCCTGTAGGGCACTGGCAGCCTGGAACACAGTGCTGACCGTCTGCATCTTCTTGACAGTTCCAGTTTTGTTGTAGGTCAGTACATGCGCCTCCACATGGCCGGCCGCACTCCTGATAAACCTGCCCACCTGAACATTGCACCGCTGGACAGACAAAGACACATTCAAAATGAGAAGTAATATTTATAAAGTAATGATACTAATGTTGTATATAAGTAAAATCTACAACTGTAGGCCTTTTAGTACGTCATATCATTTTCATATCACATCATCATATCAGTGCTTAGCTAAATTATAGTTCTTACGGCAGAATGTGTGATTTCTCCAGCTCACTAGCACCCCTTCCTGTGCACAGTGCTTAGCATAGGCTGTAAGGACTGTACACTGGCACTGAGTTTGAGGAGTGCAGTTACACACCTCATACAGGCACATGCGCACATAGGGCTCGCGATCCACCACATCATGACAGACCTGAGTTAGGGAGAAGAGATTCCATATGGGAAAGTGCATTTCAGTTTTATCAGCAATGAGACAGTCTGTTGAGTACTGTTAAGCAAAACTATGCTACCAGATCATACTTCCATTTATTACAATGACAATTTTAATACAATTTAAAACCATTTTGCCAATGTTCTGTTGTTAATTTTCAGAAAGTCAATTGTAGCCTGAGCTGCGTATTCTTCCTGCCTGAAAGTCACCTGGTGTTGTCTTCTGCTGCTGTAACCCATCCAGGTTTGACATGTTGTGCATTTAGAGGTGCTCTTCTGCATAACTCAGTTATAACAAGGGGTTATTTAAGTTACTGCAGGTCGTTCAGCCTTTCTGTAGCTCAAAACTATCTGACCATTTTAATCTGACCCCCAGCATCATAATTTTGCTCAGAACACTGCCACTGACTGGATATTTTATATTTTTCTGGCCATTCTCTTTAAACCCAAGAGGTGGCAGTGCGTGAAAATCCCAATAACTAGCTCATCCAGCACCAACAATCATACCATGTTTAAAGTCACATATCACATTTCTTACCATTATGATGCTTGGTTTGAACTTGGTCATGCTTGTCTAAATGCATTGAGCTGGTGCCATATGATTAGCTTGTTAAGCATTTAAACTGGTGTACCTAATAAAGTGTATATCATTGATATACCTTTCTTATCACAAAATCAGTGATATTTTTACTGAATCAAAAATGTTAAAAAACATTATTTACTATCACCCCATACTTAGGTAAGCATGGTAAGATTGGTTGATTATCACGTATTTCTAACCTGAAAGATAGGACTGTGGATAACAGCACAGACGTCCACAGCATACTGTCTGCGTTGAGTGTATGTGCTGCAGGGGTCTGAGGTCACTGTTGATGGCAAAGAGCATGACCCAAGACTGAACTTGGAAGCAAACGATGACACACTGTTCTCAATATCCCCCTCTGGTGTGGTAAAGTCATCATGCTGAGTCCAGGACAGCGTTCCACATAGGCCTCTCACCTGCCATAAGACACAAACCCACATGTATTAAAGGTACAAAAAATAATGTATTTTGACAAAAAATAAAGATACGTTGAGAGTTCACACATTTATTTAAATAAATAAAAAGTCAGTTTGGCACTTAGTTGTTGTAGCGTTAGAACATGCTACAACCCTAGTTTCAATTCTGCCGGTGCGCTCCTATTACATGCATAACATGCACATATGACTGAATATATAGATACATATATCTGAACGAGGGGGGATTGAACACCTATAAAGTATATTGTCATGGTGTACCTTATGAGCAAAGCCAGGCTGCAGAGTGATAAGGATCAGAGGGCCCTCAATGTGCCACAGAATCTGCACTCCAAATGCCTGGACCAGCAGAAAGCTGGAGGAGGATCTCCGCACGGCCAGGTCAGCTGTTAACAGAGGCAAAGCCTGCAGTTGTTCTTTAAGCATGACAGAGCCTGAGAGAGCAGGTGAAGAGAAAAAAAAAAATCAATGGTCAACAAGCAGAGAGCAATTAAATGGCAAGTTTACTAATTTTATTTTATTTTAAGGTTCATTTCACTCTCCAAGATCCCATTTAGGCTGACCTCTTTCAAAAATTGTCAAAATGCCTCAGACTTGTCATTACAGACACTACATATTGAAGTATATACACATTTGCACATTCACTTTACACAATGCACATTGTTTACATTTATTTGCACTATATGTGTGGTTCTTAATTTTGTAAAGCTGTCTCAGAAACCCTCAAAAGTCTGACAGTCTGTATCTGTAACCCAAAGTAACCCTGAACACTCCGCTTGCAGTGAAAAGCTACTTGAGCTGTTAATAAATAAATGAATTACTAATTAATGGCCACTCAACTAAGCACAGAAGAGCTATGTAGACTATGTAGAATAACATCAATGCTTTCTATTCCTGTGTTAATACCCTCTATTGTTCTCAGAAATGCAACTCCAGTCAGGAAAGCCAATAGCTCAGGGTATTTTTGTATTCAAACTACATAAATTAACCTAATGAGTGATTTTGGACTTCAAAACACATCAAAGCACATCAAAATCCCAGACCTTACCCGTTTTTAAAATTTTCTCCCTCACCCAAAAGCTTCACAATGTGCAAGTGGGGACCATCTCTCAAGATATTAAGGGCAGTAACACAGACAAACAAATAACGCACCCAAATAGAAATGTTGCTGCAAAACTCGGCATACCAGATATATGTGTATGAATATGTAATGTATATTATTATAGATGTGATTTGATTAAATGCTGGGGCTCGCCAAACGAAGGTCCAATAGTGCTTCCCCCCGCAGTCCAAAAAATGGGCTCTTGGAGGTTTCTTTTAAGTAGTGTACGTTTTGACATTTTACCCAGCACACATACTTTGAAAGGGCCACATTATTGTACTGAGAGAACCAGGTTGACTGTTTCTTGTCCCAACTCCTTGTGTGATGTTTTGGAGAGCCATTGCATATAACAATCAATTACACCTAGTAGCAATATGAGGGACACTAACAAATCAGCAATATGTGAAGGATTTTGCAGGTACTATAGGTCCAGATGCAACATCAATGGGCAAATGTGCCACAATATGCCATATTGAATATGTATGGAACAAATGGTCATGCCTACGTAATTAAACAAAAAATGTATGTGCACTATATATAATAATGAAAGCACATTGTGAATAAAACTACTAAATTATAAATACATAGGTGGATAAATAAGAAATAGAAAAATAAAAGTATAAACATACAGATGGTTGTACAAACACATTACCAGCTGCCCACCTGTATTAGTGAGGGTCACAGTGGTGTGGAGAGCAGTGACAGTCATCTCCAGTGGGCACCGCATGCCACCTCCCATCACACATTCCCCACCTCTTATGGTCACTACAAGCTTCTTATACACAAAATCCTGCATAGCAGACAACAATTCAGAAAAACTGATTGCTGGAGGTAATTAGGCAAATAATAACTATTAGCTGTTTGAACATTTTAAACTTTGATCTCTTATGTTTCATTATCCTAGTATCTGACAAGGTAGCCTTTGATAGTGAACTTCACCTGATAAATGTGTTATGTATTTCATAAATAAAAGACAAGCCTTAAAGACTGCAATAAAGATAGTGGTATCAGCACTACAAAGTGCATCTTACCTCAATAGCTATGAGCTGACAGCCATGAGCCTGGAGACTATACCTCTTCTTATCAAATGTGGTAATCTGCATTGCCCCAATGATACTGCACTGAGCTGCACACTTCTCTACAGAGCATTTCCATTTGCCTGCCTGACACACACTATGGAAGAGAGGAAGTAAGATGAAAACAACAGGATAAAAATTATGTTTAAAACATATTCTGACCTGTCAAATAACCTACTTAAAGTACCTGACAGATAAAATTTGTTTATAAATAATACTGTTAATTTATTAACTACAGATGAACAGCAGATGACAGCCACCGTCCCCTACAGAACTGTTCACGCATACAAAAAAATCCTCTATAAATGATTAGCAACTAGAAAGTAGTCTAAAATATATTTTTCAAAATAGCGATAAAATGTGTTATTTATATATAATTTTTCTTTTAAAGAGCACTTCAACTGATACTGACAAGCCTTTGATCCTTAAGATTAGTCTATTTTGTAAACTAAAACACCTTGATAAGAGCATTTATAACCACATATAACTTACAGAGTGATCCGCCTTGAGAAACTTATGTTGTGTTGTTGGGGTGGATGATTGGAGATAAGCCTGCAGACTGTTATATTTGCATACAGTATTGGCCACCACTGAATTAGATATAACATTGTTTTTGTAATGGTACAGGAAATTTGTATGCAGTATTATAACCCAGACAAAATCAGAAAGAAAAGCCTCTATAGTCTATATACATACACTATTTAGTGTGTTTAGTGTGACCTCCCCTTATACTTTGATATCCCAAGTTCATCCTTCTGCAATTTTATCAGGAATGAGAAACCACTTTTTTGGAGGGGGAACAGGTTGAAGAGGCTAATATATGCTACACGTTACACATATGCTACACAAACAACACGCTATATATAATCAGTATACCTAATTACTAATAGTACTAACTAATAGTAATAGTAATTACTACCAGTATTACTAATACAACACATCTAATGGTGAAATAAGAGTTTTGCACAGTACCGTACCTATGTGCCTTATATAGTTTATAGGTTTATCCACTTCTTTTTGCAGGTTTTAGGGTTCACTGAATTAATTTAAATGCGCTAGTTGTGGCTTGCAATGAATAAATCACAGGGAGCGTTGGTCATTCAAAGTGCCAAACCCCTACCATGTGTTACACTTCTGCTTGATAGAGTCTCCTTCCTGGTATGTGCGTCGTCGATGGAAGCAGGGACACTGGTCCCTCCGTATGCACTGCCCTTCATGCAGACTGAGCCCAGGAGGACACTCACAACCCCCCACACATTCTTCCCGACACTGGCTCGAAGATGGAGGGGGAGCCGAGGAACAGCTGGGAGGACAGGATGACACGCAGTCTGAAAAGACCTGACCTCCAGGACATGATCTTGCTGCAAAACACATGCAAGCAAACAGGAAAACATGGATAAAGGAAAGACAAATAAACAAATTAAAACCTGGCAGTTAAAAATCCTATGCTAGCCTTAAGCCTCGATAAGAACAAAGCAGAAACTTCTATAGACATTTATGGAAGTCGTTGTTAAGCTTAATTATGACATTGTTTAATCAATATATTCTCAGTTGCCACTTAATAGTGTAAGTAAAAACAAACATTAAATGATTACACACACATTTATCTTTGCATACACTGGATTTTGAAAGCATAAAAAATTTCAGCTCATTGTTCTACTCTCAATAATTCATAACAATAATGCAAAAACAAACTTTTAGAAATATTTTTGAAATATTTTTATTACATAAGCATTCAGTCTGTTCTTTAGAGATTTATTGTCTGATCCAACAAAATAACCTCTCAGGTCACAACTCCTTCTTATAAACACCAGGTGCTGCTCATAATCTCATGCAGCATGATGTTTTGGGTACTTCTTTTCCATAGTGCCAGTAAGAAATGAGGGAGAATTAATGAAGCCAAATCCAGTGGGATCATTGAAAAAACCCTACTCCAAAGTTCAGTACATGTGACTTCAGACTAACGGGACAATTCACATTTTACAATGGTGTGAAGCATATAGCCAAGTTGTGGAAAGACTTGAAGATGGCAGTTCACTGATGTTTACCATTTGATCTGATGGAGCTTGAGAGGACTGATCTGCCAGGAAAAATTGGACAAAGTGCCCAAATCCAAACTTCAGGATTTCTAAAATCATACTTTTGATTTATATCATAGATTTATGATAGATTATTCAGTGTAGAATGCCTATATAAATGCCTGTATAAAAGTTCATCTTCATTCATTTAATTTTTCTTTCTTAATCCTGGCCAGGGTTGCTGAATAGCCAGTGGTACAGTGTGTTAAGTAACAGACTGTTAAATATTCTATGGTAATTTTTAATTGTTATTGTTATTAACTGTTAATTATTCTTTTTAGCTTCTGTGTATGTAAATATGATGAAGATAAAGTACATGCATTATGTATACACTTTGCCCAAGGAGGTTGGGTTGATGTTGGAGTCTTGGTTCTCTCAAAGTGTCTTCCTTATCACATTTAGGGATGCTATCCTTGTCACTCTCACCATAGGCTTACTCAGTTGGGACTGTGGGCCTTTATAGACTGCTCATAAAACATTTGGGGATTTTTCAAAATAAAAATAATAGATTGTATTTCATTAAAGAAGATAATCAGAAAAGCAAATAAATTCAAAGGTTGTTTGATTACTCAAATGAGATGCAAACTCAATTATCGTGATTGAGTAGCAAGTGATATATTAATGGGGGTGAACTGAAGCATGTCAAACTGGATGAGAGTATCATACATTGGCTGTTCAATAGAGTGTACGGTCACCTATGACTGCCAAAATACACTGACAGTGATGGGTCATGGACAGAATCAGATTGTCCTCAATTTCTTGTGTGATCCTTTTCGTATTCATTTTGAAATATTCCTTAATTTTAGTGAACAGTGGAAAATCATGGTAGAATTAACTGACTTTAATAAGTTCACATCAGTTAAATTGCCCATTTTGAACCCTAAAAAGCTTTTTATTTTATTATGATTGAATTTTTATTACTAGAGCTATTATAGTTTTGCTGTAGAACTCTCACTGATTGTATAAACTCTGTTAATTAATCAAGCATTACTCCAGAAATTAGAGACCTACCACATCGATCAGGGCTCCTCCAGTTCAGGATAATGTGTTGTTGGGCACATTCACGTGCATAGCTAGCTAGTGTGTCACATACAGCTGAATCTCTAACACGAGCCCCCAGACTGCAGTACACATACAGGCAGGTATCGATATAGGGACCTGGCTCCACCTGAGAAAAATCCAAAGATTTACAATAACATATATTTTGAATCGCAATAAGAAAAAGGTCAAAGTCGCACCCGATGATGGCAGTGTAAAAAGGGGTTCTCCTTAAGCTGGTGGCATGTTGATTCTGCAGCCATACGCAAACTAATGTTGCTCGTGAGGTCACAGCTATGGCCCAACTCTGCTGCATCACTGCAAGCCTATGAACATATACATATATTCACCTTTAACACAAAACCTTTCTGGTAAAGACCGACTACAATTTTTATTCATGACTAAATTCCACCTACAAATCACATTTTTAGTACTAATCCCGGAACACTTTATATGTACTTAATGCATATTTATTACTAATAACTGTACTTTTTCAAATATGCCATTTTCAAATATTTCTACTACACTGGAAAAAGTATTATTTAAGACTTTTAACTTACTAATATTTGCATATAGTGTACTGTTGACTTCAATCAATTTTTGAAACATCATTATTCACGCATTGCCTTTGAGTAAATAAAAAAAATTGAAATTGTAGATATTTATCAAGCTATGCAATGTACAGGTGCTTTAAAATGTGTGTTGACAATGTATTGAACTTTCAGCTGAAATGCCATGTCGACATGTTTTTTGTTGTTTCATGTTGTTTCACATCATTGATGAAGTAAAGAACTGTCTGGAAGACCTGCCTTACTGCCATTTGCCTATATGAAGTTGCATTTAACTCTTGTTATGTACTGAATAAGCATAGGAGATCTGTACTTCATTCACCACTATTAAGTCACTGGTTATATTTCAGCTATCGCCTCATTTTAAATCTGGCACAGGCTTTATGCCAGGTGCCCTTCATGACGCAACCTTCTCCACCTACCAGTGACTTGGGACAATCATCTATTAGATTATTCCTTAAACTGTATAAATCAGTATTCATGTTACAAGCCCCACCCTAGAAAGAAGACTTTTGAAACTTTTGTTTTCAGTAAGCAGGTTTTACCCACTAAACCCCCAAGGTTGCACCATTATTAATACACTATTAATACATTAATACATAGACATATCACATAGACAGAAGCCTTGACAGTGTCCTTGTCACTAGTAACAGGTGAATAGTCAAATATATAGCCATGTAAATTCTTGCTATATAGAATATAGTCATATAGTATCAAAGAATATTATTTTTTTTTTGCCATGTTTGATTGTATGTCCGTCCATTGTACATAGATTGGGCAGGTTCTCATTTATCATTATCTGTCATGTGCTTTCTTTACTGTATCACCACTGTTAGAGCTAAATGCTACAACATAATATAAACAATTAATACCTTACAATTAACTACTTAATGAAGCAAAAGTCATTTAGAACACAATTTCCACCACCACCTTTTATTAATATTTCAGTCGTCGTTAGTTATAGCTATAAAGTCAGTACTTTGGATAGTGGGTCAGGGAATTAAGATGCCTCCATGTGCTAAAGTGGGAATTGTGTAATGAGAGTTTAGGTTGTATATGCTAGTTTTATCATGCACTAAGTACCTCTGTCTGCTGGTTGGAAACCCGCCATGAGTTTCCAAAGCTGGCAGTGTACTGCGACGCAGTTCCACTCATACTGGTGAAGTCATCTATATTAACACGTATACAAGCAGAAATCACATAACCAAAAGATAATGTCAGTACAGTCAATGTATTAAACTTGTAACTGAAAAAACTAAATCTTTATTCAGTTTAGTTTAAGTAGACATATAAACATTTCATAACTGATGTCAGAGATGTTAACAATTCCTTTTTATTAGGGATGCTTTGATTATATTTTATGCTGCCGATTCCGATATTGATCACCCGTAAGTGCCGATCACTGCGGATCACTGATACACAATCACACTGACTGGCTGTAAATTTATCAATTTAGTTATGATGAGTACTACTGGCTACATGATCTGGAAAAAAATTAATTATATTGGGCAAATGCATGTTTTTACTGACCTTTTCCAAGAGACAAAATACTAAATACTTGCAGGCACAACTATTCTTCCACTACTGAAAAAACCTGGTTATCTAACCTGATTAAAACAAATATTTTTCTGGTTATTTGCTTAGCCTTCTGACTGACACGTTCATACGGGCGAGTGTTGGCAAGAGTCGATTGTGTTCATTGCTATCTGACTGTTTTATTCTCTCAAGTGAGCCTTGAAAACTCACCATACTCCACCAAGTGTTTGTTCTTTAAATTACATATTACATTAATTGAAGTGTTGAAGCTGTTATGTGCTTTCCCCGCGAGGTATTTTTTCGTTGCAAGTGTTGCAGGATGCAAACTTTATATGGCTCTCACAGACCGTGTAAAAATTCCACACAGCAAACATTTTTGTTTTTGATTTGCTGCCACACGCCTGCACAGTGTAAAGTAAAAATGCCGGGGACACAACACTGCACACAGGGTCTCTGCTGGCTGCAGAGTACAGGTAATCAGTTTGTGTGATCGGCAATGAAAGGTATTGATCGGCATACGCTTTGACATAGAATTCGGCCGATAATGATCGATCGGAACACTGCTAGTTTTTATACAATAGCTAGTTCAGACTTTACAGTCTGATTGGTTGAGAAGCATTTTTTTTTACATCAAAACAGTGTGACTCCACTATTTGCAGTGTTAGCAGTAACCATGTCACTCCACATATTGCCATGCCTTATGAACACAAAAATACAAATAATGGAATAACAATTTATCTTTGCTTATTTGCATTTGTATTTCAATCTAGCGTTACTTGGAAGTTTTATATAATCCAAATTTATTTTGTAGCATGCCATGTTAGAGTAGCTAATTGTAATTACATTGCATAGCAACTTCATCAAATATTAGAAGAGGACAAATGAATTACTTATTTATTCCTGGTTCACAAAGAAATGCCTTACCATCTGCATTGTTGTTGTATACCCCACATAGCCCCCTCGTGGCGGCAAAGTGTTCCGCGGTGACCGTTAAATACACAGTGTTGCCCATGTCGAATTTAACTCGGATGCCCAATCCACTCTCAACAAACACAAAATCTCCCAGCCAGTGAATACTCACACCTATAGGAAATAAATCCACATCCACAATTAAAACAGATTTCTTCTTGTAACACATATTGCTGACAGGTTAAGTCTCTAAGAAGCAAAAATGGTCAGATGATCTTTAGTTGTCAACAAATGTGTGAGAAAATTATTGAAACATTCAAGAACAGTTTCTGTAAAAGAAATCTTGGAAGGGAATTTAATATTTCTTCCTCTACTTCTTCTCATTTGTGATATAGAGTTGTATCAGTGCCCTTGGCAAAGGTAATTTTCAGTTCTGTGATGGCAGCAGTAATGCAGATAAAATAACATTTTAGAGCAACATTAAGTCCTTCAAGATGGAATTTCTTCCAGGGTGTACATGCATTTATCAACAAGAGACCACACAACAAGCTGAATCTGAAGTTAGGACTGAACTATTTCACTTTGACAAACATTTCTCACACATCTGAGTAGATTTTTTGAGATCTTTTTTGGACACTGCTTTTGTACCACTGATCCACATTGTATATATATA
>JAUZST010008950.1:0-10000 GCA_034779995.1 Parotocinclus haroldoi
TGTGTGTGTGTGTGTGTGTGTGTGTGTGTGTGTGTGTGTGTGTGTGTGTGTGTGTGTGTGTGTGTGTGTCCACTCCAGAGATTCCCGTGGTGTTTTATTTTAGGGGTTTTTTTTTTTTTCCACGATTGGGTGATGTGATTAAGGAAAGCTCCATTATTTACACCCATTTTCTGTCTGGCTTCACTGTAAAGAACAAAAGACTAAATCTCCAGTGTTCTTTTGGCTTAATCAAGAACAAGCTCTCGCTTTATGCACTTTGCTTAGGAAGAAACAATAATAGAGGACCAAGGGCCGTTCAGTCGGTCCGCATTTCTGTTAAACCTCTACTACATTCGACCCTCCAAACATCTGGACATAAAAAATAATAGGAAAGAAAAAGAAATTACAAAGCAAAACAAAAACGGAACTGCAGTAGTGTGCAAAAGTCTTAGGACTCCACAGGATTTGTTGTTTTACCCTTTGTGTAAACATCATATATATATATATATATATATATATATAATTTCTCAGTCTCTTTCTTACAGATACAAACATAGAATAGTGTCGGATCAGCTTGATGACGCTGCCAGATGGGGCTATTGCTCTATTGTAAGGGGAGTTCCAATGAAATACTCCCTCCTCTATCCTACAAAAGGAATAATTTTTTTAGTTTAGTCCAGTGACTACATACTAATTCTGTATTCTATGATTGGATCTTAATACAGAGACTGAGAAATAATGATAACATGGTGATTATATCGCAGGTCAAACAACACATCTGATGGCTCATGACTTTCGCAGAGTACTGTCGGTATTGTAGAAGGAACCTGAAGCGCGGGGGCACCCCTGGACGTCGATCAGAAACAGACCCAGCTCCCACCCCGATGAGCACTAACCCTGGGGGAAACCACCCTGGCGAAGTCGTGAGTTTTTAGCGAGGTCACGGACACGGTTACGGAGCCGCCCAGCACCCGTGTGAAATCCAGCAGGGTCTGCTTTCGGCCCGCTTTTGCGCGGTTTCGGTTCTCCACACGACTTCCCCGGGGGGGGGGCCCCCCCCCCCCCCCCCCCGTGTTTCTGACATCACGTGACTCTGAATGTACCCGATTTAATGGGCAAAGGTACAGGACGAATCAAATTTGATATCCTCTCGTTTTTGTGAGCTGTGTAAATAAGAGCCGGCAGTCGGCAGGTTTTCCGCTTCTTTACCAGATGGCGTTCTGGTTATTGGAGCCACAACGCGGGCGGAAACAAATGATAGAAACGCCGGAGCCTTCCTATAATCTGTAGGCCTTTCTCTCTGGATGTGGGCAGCGATTTTAAAAGACGTCCGAGAGCAGCTGTCGATTTCTGTCGTCGTTAATGCTGACAGTCCTACGTGGCTTTTTATTTCCGAAGAAACAACTCCTTCTTTACCAACACGCTCAGTGGACATGATGGAACAAAAGTCCTGAGGGGAGAGGATTCGTGAACTGATCCGAGCACGTACCCTGCCTGAACGGGGGGGCCAGTCCGTGGCAGGACGGTTCCAGGTTCCTCTTGTGCTGTTGCAGACCCCGATTGCGCCTGACCTGGCCGAACGGCTCCCCTCGGACCCAAAGCCAGACCTCAGTGAACGTTTAGAGCAATCGACAGCTGCCCTTTGTGTCCCGTCAGCAAGCTTGGCGGTCTTGTTATTGCACCTTTTAATACGGTTCGTGATTAAGATGAAAAATGCTGGAGCATTCCTCACACGCCCAAAATAATGGAGGTGTCACTATAATCCTTACCGCATGCTTCCGGTACACGACCACTTTGCACATATTTAGTGTTATATTTAGTGTTATATCTCGTGTAGAACCGCTGACACTCGGACCTATCCTAAACACGCTTCTGATATTTTGAAGGTACTCCCTCCCGTCTGTGGAATAAGCTTCCCCGGCGTGAGACGTTCACAGACCTCTTGCTTCTCTCGGCCGTTATTATTTTCATTCTCCGTCGCGTTTTTGTAGCGTATAACGAGTTGTAGTCCGTCACCAGGTAGCTGCACACCTTGAATGTACATTACCAGAGCAGGTAATGAAGTGCTGCTCCGTATTAAACCTCGTATTAATTGCATTACCGAGACGCTAACGATCCTACCCGATGAATTGTCAATGCTGGATGACTTTTTTTTTATTAACCACTTTTATAACACTGATTAAATATGCATCATAAACCAGCTCTCTTTCCCTGTCTTGCTTGTTCTGCGCTCGCTCGTATGGAATACTGATATTTATTTGAATGCCATTTTAATGTCGCTGATTGCACATGAAATAATACCTTTGCACCAAACGAACAATCTCTTAATTATTGATTCAAATGATCAGATAACGCGGCTGTAATTACAGACCAGTTTCTAATGAAACATGGCTGATTAGGCAATTAAGAGCTGCTCTCTGATCATTACCGTGCCATGGTGAGACTGGTTAATTATTGGCTCCGTGCTCTGGCGTGAGGGCATGATGACACGGAGGGGGTACGTTTACACGTCCTGCCAGTGGCCGTTTACTCGGGGTACCAACGAGGGTTAGCTTGACAGTGCTGGGATTTGAGCTCGCGACCTTCTGGAAAGTGGTCAGAGCCGAACGGTGAGTAACGGCCATGAGGCAGAAACGTTCGAAGTGAACATTTTAAGGTCGTAACTCCCGTACTGTTTCTGCAGAGCCGGGATTTGAACCTGGAACCTTCTGGGATACTATATGGAATTGTACCCTTGCAGACTCGGCGGTACCAGGTGAGCTAATGAAGACGACCTGAGAGCAGATGAGTTGGAGAGCATTTGGCAGGAGGGTGGGAATTCTGTATTCCTGGGTGTCTAACGGCGTGAGCACGTAACCGCGGAAACGTTTTTACCGGCCGTGTTTGGATGTAACGCAAACGGCAACCGGAGCTCTAACTCGACATTATTCAAATGTCGGCTTTGATAACCTGATTGTGCCAGCTCCGCACTGGCACCGGACCCTCAAAGCTCAACCCAGACCCGGCTCGATCTGCCGCCGCAGAGCCAAACCCAATTTCAGCATCGGGCCCAATTTTGTCGATTCGATTTGGGACCCGTTCTCACTCGGCTGTAGGTTTGTGATTAAATTCTTATTTCTTTTCGTATTTATTTTCTTTCTTTCTTTTCGCTTTTGCACTGTGCCTTTCTGCACGACGCAGATTTTCACCCTTTGAATTGAGTCCTGGCGTAATTACCACGTCCCAGAAACCGTTCAGGATGAATAATTATCGTGAGTTATTATTGGAGAAAGTTTTAATTAGGCAGAGTAATTACGCTTTTCCGTTTGATGGCTCTGTTGGTACACGGTCATGCCTGTCAGGAGAGAAGAAGGCTGCGTTTATTCTGTCGTGACCCGCACGGTCTGTTAAATACGTCTCAGTTAAGTCATGGCCATCATCTTTATCAGAGACCTACACTATAGATGACTTAGAGTTATTGATTGTTGTCTTGTTGTTGTTATGAACGTTTCCATGGCTTAGAGGTCCGGTGTAATCAGATCCTTTGATGCACAGCCCTTGTTTGTTTCTGTTTCAGATGGACTGTGCTTGCGCCCGGTGCCGAGGACGTCTCTAAACATTAATGGTTAGGAGGCGACTGAACTTTTGGCTTCCCACCTTATAGATCCACCGCATTGGGACGGTATTAAAAATGCAAATTTAAACGTAACGTATTTCATCATTTCTTTTGTTAATAAAAATCCGTTCCTGCATTTCAGCTCTGCAACACTTTTAGATTAGATCGGGGCTAGTAATGTGTTGTTGGGTTAAAATAATGTTCCTCAAAGAAATGCTGTAAGTTATTTAGATATTTCTCCTCTACAGGACATAATATTATTAAACGGTTCAGAATCTGGAGGAATTTCTGAGCATAAAGGGTAAAGGGGTACGAGCCTGAACCGAAGAGGGGAGATCTCTCTGCGCTCCCTCAGACGGCGCTAGGAGCACGTGGGTAAGGGATTAATTTATGAGCTTTATCGAGCTCTACAGTACAGAGTTACATTCACAGATACCGCTTAAAACTTTACTGTACAAAAAACAAGCCTAATGTTAACCTGGTTCAGAGGCTCAGCCCACTTCCCTGGGCTCGGGGGCATCTAGGATGGACCGTCACCATGGAAACAGGGATTGTGCTCAGGATTACAGTTGGGTTTTTTTTTTTTGGAAAGTTATGAGGTATAAGTTCAAATGCCAGGTTCTGTTATGGTACGGGGTCGGGCCAGGGTGCTTGGTGAAGGTCATTTACACTTCTGTGATGCAGCATTAATGCAGAAAAGCACACCGAGCTTTTCCAGGGACGTCCATGCATTTTGCAATTTGCAAAACAAGCAAATTCGTTTTTAAACAAAAAATTAGCCTTTGCAGGATGCTGCTTTTTAAAAGTAAATCACTATTTCGTTGCCGTTGTCCCGGCCCAACTTTTTGGGTTTTTTTTTTTTTTATGTCTTACAGGCCAGAAATCCAGGAAAGGGTGAGATTAAAATGACAAAAAGCACGACATATCTCAAGTTCCTACTGCAATGAAACAAACATCAAAGTAAATGTAAGGAGCACTGCATTTCTTTCTTTCTTTTTGCTTTAATATCTTCCGTTGCGAACACACATGAATTCTTATGGAACTCTGTGCATAGCTGTGATTTAGCAGTGGTTCCGCAGTTAAAACCCTGCCTGCCAAGCTCCCACTTTTGGGTTTTTAAACAAGACGAGCCTTAATTAGCCGTGTTACGAGTGTAAACTCCTCCATGGTCAAATTAACCTGATGCGATGAAGCGGATTCGGCTCTGTAATACAGTATGTGAGAAACCTTTTTTTTTTTTTTTTTTTTTTTAATATATCCGGTCTCTCAACCTTTTTTTCCAGCAATATTTTGGCAAACTATGTTATCTGGGACGTTCTTCCTGAGCTGAGAGGGGAAGGGGGATCCCGCGGAGAGCCGTTAAACTTTCTGGGTGGAAATGTACTTTGAATTGGAAGTGACTGAGTGTGAGAGTGCGCGAATGAGAGCCGCGGATCAGATTTATGATGGGAGGAATGGAAAAATCTGCAGCCATTTCCTTCCAGCCCCCAGTCAGAGATTAAGGGCTTAACACCAGCATAAAACAGACGTTCTCCCTCGACTGCTCGAGCCACCAACACTTCCACTGGTTCACAGTAGCTCTAATGAACGCCTTTAAAGCCAGTTCTACTGCCGCCTGTCTTAGTTCTGCATTCAAGATGCAAAATGGTTGAGTTGCATGATAAAAGCATTTCATTCTGACTCTCCTTTCGGACAGGGGAGTCATAACACCCACTTTACTGGGGTCAATTTTGTCCCGGATTGCTGAGCTGAGCCGAACTAAAGGGCACCTCGTGCAAATTCCCTACCAGGAACTACATTACCCACAATGCCCTGTCCCAAAGCTTGCGTGCTTTTGACCAGTGCGACTTGATTTGGCTTCGAACATACAAAAAATATTTTTTAAAAAGTCAGTCACGCTGCAGATAAGGCACGGAAAGCTTATGTTTACTTAGTGCAATTCATAAAAGTGTTCCTTTGTTCTAGCAGAGTAACGCCCGATTTAGCGTTAAATCACTTCATCTGTTAAGTGTTATTTCGTGTGCACCATTGTGCCCCCTGCGACCGATTGGCAAGCAGAGGAGTACAACTATGCCCTTCTAGATTCTGTGCCCCCCAAGGTATCTACATAAACCCCTGGTTTGAAGGTTATGGGTTGTGCAAAAGGCCAGCAAAACGAACTAGGGTTATAGTCGAAACAAAACCGGGAACCTGAAACCAGATGAAGATTTTTTTTTTTTTTAAGCACAATGGAAAAATTGAGTTTGTATTTCATAAAATGTAACCTGAAATAATATATCGTCCAAAATTGTTATACGGTTTTATGATATTGTAGTTTTTGTCAACGATAAACATCAACCGAGGGGGCTCGGCCCGGGTTCAATCCCAGGGCAGGGCAGGGCGGGGCGGGGAGGGGTGACCTGGGTCCTTTCTGTAATAGAGTCTGCATGTCCTCCCCGTGTCTGTATGGGTTTACTCCGGGTACTCCGGTTTCCTCACAGTCCAAAGACATGCGTGTTAGGTTAATTGGTGTCTCTAAAGCGGCCCTTAGTGTGTGCCCTACGATGGATTGGCGCCCCGTCTAGGGTTGTTCCTGCCCTTGGACCCATTTTTAAACATTAAGTATGAAAACATAATAATAATAATAATAATAATAATAATAATGGGGTGAAAATACAGACAGTCTCAGAAAATGAAATACTCCCTCAGTTTTGGGAGCGGCGTAGTTAAGATGTGGAAATGGGATTGGAACCCAGTCCTAACGGACTCATACGGGACCTTACAGGACCTTACCGGACCTTACTTCAGAGCCCGACAGTGGCAGCTTTGTTGAGCTGGGCTTTAAACCAATGACCAGTTAATAAAACTCTACTGCCCCGGCCTGACATCTGCTCCATGGTCTCCATGGTCCCCATGGTCTCTCTAACTCCGTCTTCCTGCCTTGCAGTGCCATAAGACTTCTGGAAGTCTGAAACTGCCCGTAGAGCGTACCAGCGTTAAGATCAGAGAAGTGTAACGCTGTGCTGACAGCAGCTCGATGGCTGTGTATTAAGATAGCAGGCCTCTCACTGTTAAAGCACAGTTGCATCTGGGCAATATGAAGTCCATTTCCTGTCCGTGTGTCAGTCTCACGGTGCCTGGAAGCGCCACGGCAGCTGTTCCTCTTGCCCTCTCCACCCGCTCGCGACCTGAAATTACAGTAGGGTGAGGGGGCGGGTTGAGTTTCTCGCCGAGCATGCCAGGCTTTGTCTCGTGAGGCTGGTCACTGGGGCTTGGATTTTTTTAACGTAATGCACCCGGGCCAGCTGCCAAGGGACTAAACTGGCAGGTTCACCAAGCAGATCCCAGAGGTCACGTCCGAACCAATGTAGTGAGATTTCTGTGTTTCATAGTTACTGTAGAGCAGCTGGGGCGTGTAGATTCATACCTTAGCTCTCCTACGTGAAGACATTAATCAAACCCTTCAAACTTTAAGCACGGCTGATAGAAACAGATGCAAATCTAAACCATATATTCATGCTTTTAGCTGACGGACTGCAGGATGGACACGATTAGGGAAAACACAGAAGATCAGCCGGTTGAACCAGAGACTCCACCCATTTATGTACTTCTATGCTCGAGAGAATACACAGGCAACAAAGCAGTACTACTAACAATAGGACAGGTACATGCACTTGCGGACCATAAACAGCTTGGTACGAATAAGTCGATGAAAGTCGGTACCCCCTCCACGAAGCATGAGGAACATACGCGAAAAAAAGTCTCTCAGCGCATCAGTTTTTAAATCAAAGTCTCTTTTCTGCTTTTTAACTCCCACCTGTGCTCGTGGCTCTCCATCATTGATCCCTCAGCACTGGAGAACGTTAAATATAAATGCGGAAAATGCTCGTTGCTGTCTGGTGGCATTTGCTGTTAAAGGTCTGGACAATTAACCCAGAAGCTTGTGGACCCAAAGATCCTGCACTCTCAAGCTGCCAACCATTATTGTTCCACGAGCCTGTCCGTCACACGCTTATCTACCATGACGCATTTGTATCATTTTTGCAGCACGTAGGATGCTACTTTTTGAGAACCAAGGCTCGGTTTTTCTTCGATTTGTGGTCCGGGTGGGGTTTGCACGTTCTCCCCGTGTCCATGTGCTTTTCTTCAGGCTTTCCAGTTTTCTCAAATATCAAAAACATATCGACTGGCACCCTGTCTAGGATTTGCTCCTTCTTTTGCGCCCTGACCTGCTGAATGAGTGAATAAAGGTTCGGTTCCTCACGTTTTTGTCTCATCTTAAAGCCAATGGCATTTTTTTTCTTCATGCTTTTCCCTTAACCTATCTTTACTGAAGATGCCAGTTGTGCTTGGGTTACCTTTTTTGGTTTGGGTAGCTTGTTTCCTCCTATCATCAGCCCACCACGTGGTGCTACACTGTGCTGAAATGGGATCACCGAACGTGTACACTAATGCGAGGCGAAATTGTTTGCTTTACGAAGCTTGATTGGTGAGAAATCACAACGCTGCATGGCTGGCTGAGTTTCTTCAGCATGAGAATAAAACAGAAATAAATTAAATTGGATTTAAAAATCAAGCTCAATCAGCTCCAATGTTCCTCCGCCTTTGCTCGTTAAATCGTTTCCTCCGTCCCCATTTTTTCCTCCTGACTGTTGTGTTCATAATCTGGCTCCTTTTTATTTCTTTCTTTTTTTTTTTTTTTCCTCTGGAATTGAGTTTGGAGGTTCCAAGCTCTTTGCGAAGGCAGAATAATGAGGCTGGCATGCAAGCAGCTTGGTGTGCTTCAAATGCCAAAGGAGAAAGGACTCACTCGTTTGGGCGACTTTTTTTTTCCCAGCGTGTTCATTAGCACTGTTTGTAGGCTTGCCCTGATTGGACAGTGTGCATAGTAACTGTAGTTAATGTAGAGAAACGAGAGAATGTTTTTTATTTTACGTTGGTTTTATCTGACGGGATGTTTCGCGCTGCTTCAGTCTGGGCTGAAGGAAACTGTTCCTGCTGTTGCTGGTGACACTGACACTGTAAATGACCTGTGCAGGCTTGTGGAAGCGTTTAAATGGTTTTGGATTAAGCAACGCTCAAATCTAATCCAAAACTACTGAAGTGTCCAAGCAGAGCGATTTGGAAAGGCAAAGCCATTTGGATGTGCCCTTCACAGATACTGAGTGTCAGAACTCAGCCGAAATGCATGAGCTCAGCCCATGGATCGCTTTCATTACATATCTGAGCGTGCGAGAGCGGGAACACGGTTTTCAGTGCCTAATTATTTTCGGCCTGGATTACGTCCGCGTGTTGTCTTGAGCTGAAAGACGATAATGGAAGTAAAGGGAAGAAGTAGGACGGCGTGGACGCACGGGTCGCGTACGGCCCTAATTAGCGTACGCTTACAGTTAGGGATTTGATTCCTGGATTTCTCATTCGTCTCCAGGAATAACCGCGTGTGGGGCGTGTTGTTTCTAAAAACTCCTTAACTTCAGCACGTTTAGGAGCAGGCCTCGCTTTGCTAACGTCTGCCGCATCGAGGACGCTTGAAGGTGTGAGGCTCTGCCATTCTCTCTCTCTCACACACACACACACTTCACATTCTCAGCTTGTTAACGGGGTGCAAATTCAAATCCGACTCGGAGAGGAAGCGTTGCCTTTACTGTGTGCCGTGCACGACATCCATTCTGTTTTCGGATCGACGGAACAGAGAGGCGCGTGCACGTCAGCGTTGCCATCTCACGACCAGCTGTCACCATGGAAACCTCACGGCCGCTAACGCGGGTTTTGGCTGTCTTGGCCGTCTTGGCTGCGAAGCCCGGGAACGATGTCTGCTATCAGATCCTCAGGGAGGTCCAGAGATCAAACTGGAACGTCGCGTGATGATGCTGGAGGAAGTTCTGAATCGT
This sequence comes from Parotocinclus haroldoi, assembly GCA_034779995.1. Classification (NCBI taxonomy): domain Eukaryota; kingdom Metazoa; phylum Chordata; class Actinopteri; order Siluriformes; family Loricariidae; genus Parotocinclus; species Parotocinclus haroldoi. Next base: position 9,445 of record JAUZST010008950.1, read on the forward strand.
GCGGTTCGAAGCCATAACCACGGGCCTCTATTTGACCCTTACAGATCCGGGCTTTGATTTATTACCCCTTTGCAGTGCATTTTTTTTGTAGCCCGATCTTGCCAGGTTCTGGGTCCTCAAAACAGCTTCGGTACTTTGTGTGGATCCTCAAGGCGTCAGGACAAGATCTTCATCCAAGATGTTGCGTTTTACGCTGCGAACCTCCAGTCGTAGCAAATCCCAAAGATCTTCTACTGGGTTCTACTGGAACTGGATGACGACGTGATGGTTTCACCACTAGACGATGAGTGAACTGTGGCCATGAAGGGGTGCACATGGTCGGCAGTAACGCTCGTACAGGCTCTGGCATTCGATCCATCCGTGATCAGTAATAACGGGACAAAGTCGATGCCTTTCTTCGGTCTCCATCAAAATAATTCCTTCGTATTGATCAGTCGTGTGTTCAGCGGTACCTCTGATGCAGCGTAAACACCCGTTAAATGTACAATGCAGTTGCCTAAAAAGGTCTGTTTTGGTCAACAACCTGCTGCACGGAATGTCTGCAGACATTAAACGA
>JAUZST010008951.1:0-13268 GCA_034779995.1 Parotocinclus haroldoi
TGTGTGTGTGTGTGTGTGTGTGTGTGTAGTGTCATTACAATGAACATTTGTCAAATTAACTTGACAAAAAAGTTACAGGAATCCCTTTTTATTTGAGTTAAATTAGAGCACAAACATTAGGGGATACTTCAGAATTAAATATTTTAAAATGTGAGCAGTGCATACTACATACATACTATTCCATTAAAACTCCTGCTGTTGCTTTTTCGATATCAGGTAAATAGGTAATTATTATAAGAATAATAACACACAATAATGCATCACAAAACACAAATGCTACATGTTAGTAATTACTGAAAAAGACAGAGTCAGTTCCTGAGGGCCTGAGTTAGGGTGCAAAGTGAAGGTCATTTGTTGCATTGTTTCAAGAAACATAGCATTGAACTGGTGCCTTGTCCAGGGGGTTCCTGTGCCTGCTCCAAGTCAAGTCCAGTTTATGCTCCAGGGTCTCCAGTTCAACACTGACCCAGATTAGCTGAGGTAAAAAAAAAAACAAAACAGTGAGGGCCTTCAACCAGTGTTTATATTAAATCCAGTTTTTGGTGGTGCCTTCAGATATCTTGATCACAAACTTCTACCCTTAACTTCAAAGTTTACTGAAGATTCCCTTTACAAAGGGGTCCTGTACTGCCAGTGCCACCATCTCCATCCAAAATGCTGCCTTCTTTGATGAATACATTTGAGCCCAAGCCAATTAATGACAACTCCAATTTGATCACAATTTGATTTCAGATATGTTATTCTCCATCCAGGTGATGTCCTTTTGCAAATCCTGTCTGTCTTGGCCCCTTCATATCTCGTACATACAACACACTTTATTGTTAGTCCAGGTTCCCGTTCACACAGAAAATCTAAGGTGTTGGTACCACCGAGAAGACAGAAGGGTAGTAGATACAAGGAGTGTTCATTCCTATTTGTGTCTCAGGCAGACCTCAGTAGATTGTCCATTACGAGGACTTTCCTTCTCAACAGAAGAATAGACGCTAAAATTTCGTTCAGTATATGCACATAAAGTGCTGCTACTTCCCATAAAAATGCTGAGGTTGGTCAACGCAGCCGTGTGTCTTCGAAGTCGGTTCTTATGGGTGCCGAGGTGCCCTCTGAAGCCTGTAGGGGGAACAGCGGGAGACACTTCAGGCTCTAAAGCTTCTTTAGATCTTTTATGGTGAAAAGGTGACTTGCTTTTTCCCATTGAACAAGTTCTGGAAAGTGAGGCCATGCTTCTCCTTGCCCAGTGGTGCACGCCTGCAACTGTTTTTGCAGTAGTGTGGCTCCAGGGTTTCCCTTGTGCCCGCTTCAGGACATTCTCCTCACACCTGCAGTTCTCTGAATGAGTCAATGATAAGTTAGACTGTAACACGGATGGAGATTCAAATGTCCGTCTTATAGGAAGTGAATCTGGCTTCAGCAGGGAACTTGATGCAGACAATCCAGTAGAACATCTTCCATTCTTCTCATTATATTCGGTTTGGCACTGAGGGGCATAAAGAGGACTCTGCAAGGCCACAGCATGGAGTGGGCTTGGATAGCGATAAACCCCTGAGCCATGGAGACTTCGGAGATCAGAGCGGTTAGAAGGTTCCAGGATCACATGAGGCTGCAGGATGTCAGAAATCTCAGGCCAGTGTGAATCAGGATACAGGTCGATGACAGACAAAAAGCCAGCATCTGGAATCACCACTTTTGAAAAAGCTTGACCTTCCACCCTGCTTTTCTGATATTCTTGTCCTTTAAGTAAACTAGGCCACTCTCGTGAGTCGCCAAAATACCCCGTGTCATTGTTGCTCTGGTAACTTAAAGATGCCAAAGAGGTGGACAGAGACTTGATAGTGTCAATATCAGTGGACTCATAGAATCCAGAACTGGCCCTTGACCTTTTATCATGGACATAGCACTTTTGTAGGTGCCCCGTCGAGCGATTGGAACAAGCCATTTTCAAACTCTCATTTTCTTTGGATTCCACGATGTTCTCATGCGAGATACTACGCTTCAGCTTCAGCCTAAAGGAACTCTCCTCCAACCAATACTGGCACTGACCTGGCTGGAGTTCTAGATCATCCGAACCATCGGAACTGTCATGTTTTTCCAAGGCTGCCTCCACCATTTCTTTGTGCCTGACCCTCAAGACTTCCAGTTCCAGGAGGCCAGCTAAGGTTGCACGAAAACGTCCTCGGATGTGTCTTCTCCTCGTACCTGTGCAGAACTTTGCTTCCATCTCTGATGTAGGTCTAGTTGAAGCAAAGACATCCATCCTCTGGTTTGCGAGCTGGTTAACTTGTAAAAGAAGACCTTTCAATGACAGTTGATACTTAACAGTGACATTGCTCCTCCCCAAATAAAGGACAACCCTGCTATCACTGCTGAGCTGCTGAAACTCTTGATGAGATTTTCACCAACCACTGACCCTTCTCAGGAGATAAGCATGATGAAAGACTGTAGGTGTTTCTTTTTCTTTGACAATAAAGCAGTTCCTTTTGTGAATGGGCAAAGTTACCACCTAATTAAAGAACATTTCATACTTCATTGTCTTTAAGAACAAGAGCTGGATTTTGCATTTCTAAAGATAATCCAACTTATTAAATCAAGTTTTACAGACAGGGCTGAACATTAGAGATGAAGCTCTGTCACTTCAACAGATAATCTAGATATTTTTGTTTGATAAGACAAACAAAAATAGTAAAGGAAAGAGCACTGCTTAAGATACCACATGAATCTTTTGAGCAAAAGTTTTTTTTTATTCATGATGTACATCAAAAGTGAATTTGATTGCATGAAGTGTTGCCAATATTTGCCACAAGCAATAAACTACTAAAGTTCATTTCTAGCCAGGTGTTTATTTCTATCAATTTAAATCAACTTTCAAAAACGAATTCCACAACTTTTGCTTTCTTGGTTTGCCATTTATATCACCAAACATTTCAAAGTATTCAATCCTGCAAATGGAAATCTGCTTCCTGTCTTATGAGGGATGTTAGCAGTAACACAGTGGATTGCAGCATTAACCATGGCTTTGATCAATAAGCAGTCTTTGTTCTTAATGTACTTTACTTTCAGTCAATCAAAGTGCAGAGTTAATCACTCTTTCAGTTTCTTGACATTTAAAGTTTGTTTTAATTGAATTAGTTTTAAAGTAGCCATTAGGCCAGACTTTTTTGATTGACTTTGATTTGACTTTTTTTTTTATTCCGCAGACGATCATATTGGAAGAATACAAAAAAAATAAAAATACATTTAAAAAAATTATAAATAAATAATATATATATTTTTTGGTTGGTATTTTAAAATTTTTTTTAGCTTTTACCGCCCTCCGGTGGAGAGCCGATCGTTTTCTTCTGTTCATTTAATTTTTTCCAGATTCACTTGAATTTAATTGTAGGTTTTATTTTAAAATAAAAATGTATTTTTATTTCTTCCTCCTTCCTTGTGTTGATTCCACATAGTACTCGAGAAATTGAAAAGTGCTGAAAAATAAAGTTTTTTCCCCCCTCCCTCTTCAGTAGATTCTTGAGTAGGGACATCCGAGAAACAAGCAATTAAAGTCCTTACATTTAGAAACTCTGAAACTCGACACAAAACTCAAATGGCAAAAAAGCTTACTTTGATTTAGATCACTTGGACTGTTTAAATGATTTTATTTCTAATTTAACAATATTGTAAAAATCTAGTTTTGTCCCTTAATGTAAAAATGAGAATACTGCTGCATATCAGATTTCATACAAAGTCCTGAATAGGAGAAGTCCATGTACTCAGATAACAGCAAGGTGGTAAACTGTCTTGTATTATTTTAGCAATGGTATAATGACCAACTGTAACACACTGGACCCAAAAACCTGGCATTTGTCACTCCATAATACTCTTCCACTAATCTGCAGTCCAATGTACGTGAGCTTTAGAATATCTTAAGTCTTTTGCCCTGGTTTCCCTTTTAAGAAAATGATTTCTTGGCTGCCACCCTTCCCTCAACAACCAACTTAATTCCCCATCTGCAATTTACAAAAATTAGGGGACACTTCAAAATAAAATATCCCACAATGAAATGTCCCCCACGTTTTGTGAGCAGTGTAATCACGGATTTGCAAAATCACCTGGATGGAGAATAGCAGATCAGAAATAACAGGGCTCAAACTGGAGTTGTCATTAGTTGGCTTGGGCTCAAATGTATTCATCGAAGGGGCAGTAGTTTGGATGGAGATGGTGGTACTGCCAATACAGGATCCCTTAGTAAATTGAATTTTCAGTAGAGTTTGAAGTTAAGGTTAGAAGTTTATGATCAAGATATCTGAAGGCACCACCAAAAACTGGATTTAATATAAACACTGGTCGAAGGACTTTTTTTTTGCTACAGTTAAGCAGGGGGAGTGTTGCACTGGAGACTCTGGAGCATAACCTGGACTTCACTTGGAGCAGGCACAGGAACCCCCTGGACAAGGGACCAGTTCATTGTCGTGTTTACTCAACGCATCAAATGTCCTTCACTTTGCACCTTAACTCAGGTCCCCAGAAACTGATCCTTTAACTCTGTCTTTTCTGAGTAATTTTTTGTTTTTAGATCACACACCCCTATGAAGTAGTAAAAAGTTATCCAGCAGAAGTTCCCCGGAGCATCACACTGCCAATACTATTCACTTCACCAACCAGTGGTTTTTAATGTTATGGCCGATCAGTGTACGGGGCCACGGTAGCTTAGTTGTAATTTAATTAACTGGAAGGTTCAGGGTTTAAAATCACTGCCAAACTGCCACTGTCTGATCCTTGAGCAAGGCTACTCACCCACAAATGCTTGGTTTATAAGACCATATCAGTTGGAAATCAACCTCGATAAGTGTGTCTACCAAATAAACGTATTTTTTATAAATATGACTTTTTATATCATATTATCCAACGGGCCATGAACTGCAATCATGGGAGAAGGAAAAGGAGAACATTCAATGTTGAATGTAAATCCATTCTTTTATACACAAAATCATCTAGCACCATACAAAGACGTGCTCATTTGTGCTGACATCCTGTCCATTAACTAAAACTTCACTCTTCAGTCTCAGACTCGTCGTCCTGACTGATCTGGAAGTACCGCAGCTCGTAGGTCTCCTTGTCAGAGGCCACCACCCTTAGCCAGTCTCTGAGATTGTTCTTCTTCAAGTACTTCTTGGTCAGATACTTGAGATACCTAAAGAGCAACAAGCACAGAGTTGTCAAATCCTTTACTGAGAATAAAAAACAAGCTCCCGCTTGTTCACTTAAGCTGGCATTATCAACCAGTGTTCAGTCTCACCTCTTGGAAAACTGCTTTTCTGACGACACGCTGATCTTGTTCTTTTGCCGAGCGATTTGAACTACATTGCCAAGGTTGCCTGTTTTGCCATTAACCTTCACCTTCTCTTTCAGAAACGATTCCTGTTATAGCAATAAAACAACATGACCACACTAGGGAAGAGAGCCCTAGGTATTAAACTAGGGAAGGGGACCCTAGTCACGACACAGCATTAGCGACGCAAGGGCCTCAAATCGTCATCTCATCATAATTTAACACTCAAATCATGCTTACAAAGTTGGCAGAGTCCAGAATGCCATCCTCTACAGGGTGGGAGCAGTCCAGTGTGAACTTCCAGGATGCTCCCTTCTTGTTTCTTTTCACCACAGGGTGTCTTTTCACCACAAGCTGTCTTTTCTATGGGAATAATATTAAATATTGCTTAAGAAAACCATATTGTTTCATTTTTTCCCCTTGTAGACAGAACATCTTTTTTTAGGCCACCATCAGAGTTGGTGATTTAGAAAAGGTGGAATGGCCATAAATAACATACTGGAGCCCCTCCCTCAGACAACACCAGTCCTATGTGCATGAATACCAGCCTGGTCAGAAAGCACTAATGGGATTTAAAATGGTTCTGAATATATATAAAAAAAAATGTATTTATAAAGCGTGTACACTTGTAGGAAAGTAATCAAGACAGTTTTAATGTGTCTGTTTAATGTGCCCAGATTAAACACATGGTTAATTTGAATAGCTTGTGATATAAGTGATAAGAAATTATAAACATTTATGGCTTAATTGAATAAATTCACAATACATGTATAACATAAAAGGTATAAAAAAAATTACATTAGCCACAGCTTAGCCTGTGAATAGCATGTAGCTGCTGCTGGGTTTGAACCATGCAGGAAACAGTAAAATTGAATTAATTTAAAAAAGAAGAATAATGTGTATCTACTTAATTGTGTGTGTGTGTGTGTGTGTGTGTATATAAAACCTGTACTTATCCCCTACTACCACGTGTTCATTTAACTATGGTGAGTAAAGCAGCTAAATACCCATTCTAATCACTTAGTTAGACGTCATAAGGATATACATACATGACAATTAGTACAATGCTTCATAAATTACAACAATTACTACATAAAAAGTCACAGAAACCAAGTAAAAGTTAATCAAACCGGACCGGACAAATTACATACCGGCGCCATGTCGAGGTGGTAGAGCTGAAAGAGGGTGAGCCGTCCTGCGCATGCGCATTCGCCACACGGAAAAAAAGTACACGTCACAGTCGGTCATTCGTTCATTTTAAACACTTGTGAAATATTATTTACAAAATGCAAATGCTTTGTGTTCCAGTTTCAAATAATGTGTTATATTTTTGATGAACAAAAAGATCATGGTAGTTTAACTTAATAAAAACGCATAGGCTTGTCGTGTGGACTGTGTACACTGAAAAACATCCGTCAATATGTTATTATACCGTATAAAGTAATATTTCAAATATCGTGTTAAATCATATTATTATACTTATCAAATATCACTATCTAATAATGTTAATACCCAGTCCTAAATCCCTGAGAAAAGTTATTTGAAGTACATTTATTAGTATATTGTTAGAACCAGCTGCTCTCGTGCACTATTGTTCTAACTTTAGCAGGCTCCTTTGCAGTAAAGCGAGGGTTTTGCTTTGCATACCTGATCAGTCTTTGTCTACTATATCTTGAACATCCATCCATCCATCCATCATCTTCCGCTCAATCCACACGGGGTCACGGGCCGGCTGGTGTCCACACGGTAGGGAACAACCCTAGACGAGGCGGTATCTCGAGCAGATCCCCATAATCGCCATTTTAATATCACCACGGATAATAGATGCAATTTATATACTGCTCATAAAAACTAATTTTAAAAAATGACTATTTTTGAGCAGTGTATTTTAAAGGAAGGTTTTAATTAATTGTAGATACAGGAAGTTAACATAGATAAGATATAATTTACTCAAGTTATACTGTTCAAAAATTTTTTTTTTTACTAAATACGTTGATTTAACCCATTTTTGTGAGCAGTAAGTTTGAAGCAACAACTATTTTAAAACATGAATTGATCACCCATATTTATCTGGCAACACTGCACTCTTTTTAAATGTGTTTGGAATATCTTCATGCATGTCAGCAAGTAAATAATTTAGAGTAATATCCCCCGAGAGCCTGTCCTCACCACAGCAGTGTTGGCAAATTGCTGCAGGGGCACCCAGCTACCCAAGTGCCATGGATCAATACCCATTTCAAATTAGTGCCGTACCTGTGCTGCCAGTTAGGATTCCCCACATACCTGAAGCTGGTACAGACTGTGTTTTAATGAGGAACTGCTTTTTCCTATACTCAATTTAACTAGTCTCACCAAATATTATTTTAAAATAATGCAATCATCAGAGATGCCAATACTTGTAGAGGGATAATTTTGTTGTATAATCCAATCCAGTCTTGAGAGATCAGCACCCATTTGGTGACACTTGCACCAGAACACTCAAGATGTCAACTGACCCAAATATGTCTTTGGTATGTGGGAGGGAACAGAACATACAAACCCAAGTGTCCAGAAATGTGAGGGAATAGCAATAACCACTGCTCCACCATGCCCTACATGGTAAGTGAGGCACTCTGAACATTCTTTAAAATACATACAAATTGTAAAGTCAAAACAATTATTCAGGACCTTAGAACTTCTTAGATCCAGCAGTTATTCAGGAAACCCTGTTAGAAGATACAAATCTTGTCACTTTGACCGTCAGTATAAACAAAAGGTTTTCTTAAAAACCTTTTCGCGTTTCAAAGCAAAATGTATTCAATCTCAAACAAGCCCAACCCCGTTTGAGCTAAATCTCCAAGCACAAACTCCCAATACTTGGCACAGACCTAAAGGTGCCATGATTCATTTTTGCAAGACTGTCAGAGCAGGGTGGAGCTCCCAGTTAAGCCCGATTTAGATTTTGAACAAAACGACTGCAGCAGAGCTTTGGCGCAGCCCGAGCTGTAAAATACTAGCATTATTGTTGAAATTGAATTAACCTGATAAGACATCGTCAGTTCTTACAAGACAGACAATGATTAACACGGACCGCCCTCCCCTCTTCCGCTGCCACGAGACAGAAGGAAACAAATTCAGAAACTATGACCAACAGGTTTGACCTACATGCTGACTCAGACTATCCAGTAAACAGTTCCAGGTCTTTTAGAGTATTGCACATTTCCAGCAGCATACACAAAAAGAACTATTTAATAATCTGAAAAATACTCCTATTTATAGTATATAAATTACTAATGTTTGTGTATGGCTTGATGTCCTGGTTTCAAATACAGCTAGATACAAAGTATAAAGATGGCATAACTTCAGCTTCTTGGCACAACAGTCAAGTGACATGCCAGCCTACAAATTGTTAGCTTGGATACCCAAATAAATACGTGTTAAATCCTGTTTAATTTGGCTAAGTCATAGGTCTGAATCATACACTACCAATCACATGGATTATAAAAAGAAAAAATCTCTCTGCTGGACACAAATACAGGCTTCAACACTTTATTTCAGGTTGTCAATGACAGCCAAAACCAGGCTGGCTGCTATTGTGTTACAGAGGTAATCGCACATGGCCATCACATTCATCTTTACACTGGAGACCGATTCCAAAGTTGTTCTGTCTTAGTGATTTTACTTAATAAAAAAATATTGAAATGCATCCGGTAGTACTCTTAAGTACTGCAGGTACTGCAAAGTGCTAACTACCAGTACACATCTCACTTTGGGTAAAGGCATTCAAACAAGAGAAATGACCTTAGTGCGAATACAGGATACAGGATTTCAGGCAAAAAGGTATGGCACCCATAAGAGGGGGAGAGAAAAATAAAATAAAAGTCAGGCAAGTGTCAGTAAAGGCCTTTTCCTCCACGTCTTTAAAACCTACAGGCATATTCCTCCAGAAGGCATAAATTTGGTTAGCTATTCATGTACTCTAGGTATATTTGTATATATATAAAAAAAGATCCCGTTTTGTTTAACATTCAGGAATGTAAGTGGCCAGACCAACACCTTGAAGACTAAATCTAGTGGAATGGAAAAAAAAAACTAAAAGAATAAAACTATGATCTGAGTGAATCCCAAAACAACCTAAATTAACAAAGTTGTTAAAAGTCCAGCAGATTATTGGGAGAAATAATTTTCGGGGAGTACTTGAATACCAAAAATTGAGGTTGCTTGTGAAGGCCATAGCTTTGGTGATGAAACAAAACCAAAAAGCAGGAGATCTAAGGTGGTGCATGTTGCAGCCTGAGCAGCCCGGGATATCTTCCTATTTGGTAAAGGCCTTGATGCCCACTGCAGCCTCTTCACCCATAGCCCAGAGCACAGTAATCTAGAGTAAAATCAGAGCAGATGGTTAGACAAGAGCAAGACTTGTGAGGAATATCTAAAGCTCTATCTCCTGAAGGATAAACTACACTACTTTAGACAAGAGGGAACATTTACTGGAATATCTTCACACGCAACTCCACATCTCGTACATGAAAAGCATCCTTAACTCATCCAATTAAACAGTATTTATACAGTACATAATACAAGGGCTCTAAGCATACGTTTGAAAATTATACGTTTACATATATGCATCATTTAACAACCATCTGATCCACTGTCGCTCCACGAGCAGAGATGGGAGTTAGAGCAGAAGACTGCCATTTATGTAACTGATTTACGCTAAACAACTAACATGACCTATAATAAACAGTCGGGCCTATTGTAAGTAGTACTCCTTCACTTGCCAGCACGACCAGTAAATTTTCTCTATTCTACACCTATATAAACTGGTTCAGTCACTTGAGTCTCCATTCCACCATGTCCACCAATTGTCAGGCCCATCATCCTTGTGTTGGGTCATTTCCCTATACAGGGTTGTAACAGTACACTACTGTTTCAATAATTACTAAGGTTCCATAACCGAAACAGTAGCATTAGATATATGGTAGCTGTGTTTGATGCATCGGTTTCCCTGTGCATTTTTTATGTGAAAATTACCCTTTATACTTACTGTTCACTAAAAAACAGGGGATATTTCAGAATAATCTGTGAGCAGTATACATAACAGCCTAATAAGACTACACAAATGGGGTGGTGTACGGTCAACGTCCATTACACAGAACGTGGATGCTGACATGGTGCATACCTGAACTCAGACTTCAAAACACCGTGTTCAACAGTTTTTGAATAGGGTCTCTTGCATGCTTAAAGCGGTATTAAATCACAAATGTTTAAAAAAAATAGTTTTATAAGCTTTGCAAGTACAAATTAATGTTAAGTAAGCGAACGAGTATAAACTTAATAAAAGTATATGCAAAAACAGACTGACCATCATATCTTCACCAGCGCCGTGTTTAGCTTCAATCTCTTTGCCCAGGTCACCATCTGGAACACGGAGGTCCTCACGCACATCACCGTTGTCCATCATGAGGGAAAGGAAGCCTTCGTTGATGTCGACCAGCTGGCAGCAAAAATGCAGAACATTATTTACCGTACAGCACGTATCGCAGCATTTCAATAGCATAAAGCTAACATGTAACAAAAGGGCATGGTGCAACGGACCAATGGAGCAGTGTACATACAAAGTCTGTTTAAAAACAACAACACTGCACGCTGGACTGCACTCACTCCAGTGGTTACTAGGAATGCTGTGACTGGTGGTGTAGCAGTTAAGGTATTACACCGTGAACTAGCAGGTCCAGGGTTCAAGGCCAGGGAAAACAAGGAACATGCACAACTGCCTGAACTTTACAATTTAAGATTGTATAAGCTAAAAGTCGCTTTGGATACATGAAGGTAGCTAAATTTATTTGCCCTCTCAGTGACAGCAAATCGTGCCTTTCACGTGGTACCCAAACTGGCTACTCGATATTCAGCTTCACACAGACGCACCACCCAAGTGCCACATCTTTGTCATTTTCTAAATAATTTAAAGCAGCACTATGATGGTACCACGACAATTAATAGTTATTTGATGTTAGTGTACCCATCCCCAAGTTGTAATTCTACCCATGCCACTTCCTTATGGACCGACAGATTCTCCATGTTTCACTGACAGTGTCAAGAATCCATTTCGTCCGTTTTAGATGATTAATTATGCAGGCTATGTTACATTTAATTAGAAGTGATCAACTTTGTGGTATTACATTAAATAGAAGAGCAACAGGAAACGTTTCCACTATGAGACCAGGTTTAAGCAACAGACACTGGTAGCCATAGCATACTCCACACCAGACTGGGAATGATCACAGACACTGGTTTTGTCACTGGGCATTTCAGCTCCAGATCTTTACACAACATGCAAGTTGCTTACCTGGAAGTCGTTTCTCTTGATGTTGGGCACGTCCATGTTGTGGGTAGAGGGGCAAATATCTTCATATTTCTTATTAGTGAAAATGTCAATACCAACCAGGTGAACCTACGCAAACAAAATGTCACATTTACACAACTTACAAAATGTACCAATTACTATAGTTGGCCGGGTGCGAGAACAAGGATGTGCAGTTTAAAGGTTATCCAAATCAATGTTTGTTTGGATGACATCCAAAACGTTCAGGGGTCATCAAGGGTCTTAAGGATTGGTCGTACAAATCTGACTGAAAACTAGTACATGTAAACCTGCCGACAAAAGAACTGCAGTCTTGAAAGCAGAAAAACAGAGCAACATTTACACTTTCAATGCATGTCATGCAAGTGTTTCAAAGTTATACAGAGAATAATTACTGCTTGCGGGGGTGTGTGTGTGTGTGTTATTTTATCAGCAACACCATGGCCACTTTATAGCAACCACAGATACTGGGGTGGAGGGGGAAAAAAAAAAAATAATAATAAAAAAAATAAAAATAAAAAAAAAGGACATTATTTGTTCAGATCATTTGTTTTAGACCAAGACCATATAAAAAGTTTAGAATTTTAACAGGTGGTATCATTTCTAACTCCATGTCCTCTAAAAAAAAAACACTTGGCTGAAGTTTTGAGTTTTGAACATTATAAAACGTTATTGCACGCAATTTCTCTCGCACATCTACTAGGTTGGGTTTTGACAATAAAGACAAAGCTGCTACTGACCTTAGCATGACCGTGCTTGCCGGTCTTGGAAGTGGACATCTCGACAATTTTGCAGGGACGACCTTTCAGGACCACGAAGCCATTTTTGCGCAGGGCGCTGCACTGCTGCGGGTAGGTCTCAGAGGCCCCAGCATCTCCACTAGTGAAATCAAGATCTGGATCTGACATGGTGGGGTCTAATCAAGGGGCACTGCACAGAAGATGAAAATGTAATAAATACCATGCAGAGGTACAGGGATCACTTATCCCGCAGTATTTCTAAATCATTCGTGCTGTGGGACAGAACCTGCTTACACTCAAGGACCAGGATGGAAAGAGAACAACTGAAAACGAGGAACCTGTGATTAAAATTGGAGCAGTTGGGTAAAATTGGCAATGCCAGCAATCTTCCACATCTTAAAAAAAAAACCATGCTACACAGCATTAGGTGTGCCACAGGATGTGCTGCATCCGGTAGTGAAACAGCTTAACAGTTTAATAACTCCTAAGAGTCACCTTGTATTCAGAACGGTTTGGCTGAATGCCATGTGGCAAATCTAGCAGCTAGTTCAGGAAAGTAATCAAACCCTTTGATTTGAAGTACATCATGCATTTAGGGACTCTTGTAGGCTTGAGTTGGATATTTCAACTACTACACCATGTCCATAATGACAATTTTCAACCTTTACATCCAAATACAGTCGAATCCAGTTAATGGGAGCAGCCGCTTATTCGGACCAAACCCTAAAGTACCGAAACAAATTCTATTTTTATATATACGTGTACACGTGTAATTTTACTCGCTTATTTGGACCAAAATTCCATTTAATCGGACCAAAGAACGTGAGAGCGAATAAGAAAAAGAAGCCACAAGTCACCACTTAGAGCGGATACAAAGCGG
>JAUZST010008952.1:0-13266 GCA_034779995.1 Parotocinclus haroldoi
TATATATATATATATATATATATATATATAAATATATAATGACCAATAATTTCTTAAATAAAACTGCTTTTGACTGACAACAGCAGCTCTATTATTATACTGAATTGCCTTGTCACAGCATTTATGCAGTCAGGTATGCTCTGATTGAATTGGAAAAACCAAATTAGCTACAAGCCATGCTTCTCTTGCTAGTTTGCTCACCACCGTATAAGGACATTTGATGTAGGGATTGTTGGTTTAATTACACAACCAGTATGACAAAGATTGAGCTTAATGATGGCTGAAGCGTCCAAATACCTGTGGCTTCAACTTCTACAACTTCATATTTCTCTTAAATAAACGTGCTTATTGGCAATATCACTATTGAAGCACCACATTATGCAATTTTTCCTGTGACACAAGAACCTGACCCCACATTTACACATGTACAAGCTTATTTCCATTGACCATACATGGATATGTTATGGGGAGTAACCAAGTTGGAAAAGTATCCTTCACTGTTATGTATTCATTTTCCAAAAGGATGTGATTTATAAAGAGGAAACATTGTAAAAGTGTTTTTTGTGTACCGTTTTTGTGTGCGCACATCTGTTCGTCCTGGATAAATTCAATACAAATAGGTTTAGATAAACTATAATGGTGGCCAGTTAACAAATTTGGAAACTGCTTTTAAAGCATGTCCTCAGAGTCTGTCAAACAGCTGTAAGTCTATTTTAATGCTACATCCAGAAGCACAATGAACATACATTAATGACATTAATGACATTTCTTGTCTGTTAATGCTTGGAAAATGCCCTGCCCATTTTCATGAGGGAGAATCTGGCAATACTGTTACAAGAACCAACTTTAAAGTTTTATAATATTTTCAGGGTCTGATGTTTTGCTTAACTGGTTGTTTTGGGAATGGACAATACATGCGTATACAAACTAGTTCACAAGGGTAAGGCAATGAAGGGGGGATATGACTGCAAAAAGGACACATTTTTGGTTGATATGTTCCTGGAAAATACTCATAAAATCAATCGGGACACAGAAACAAAACTGAGAGCATTCCTCACCCTTCCTGTGTCTTAACTTTCCATAGTGAGCTTACTTTCTAGTTAGTCGAGTGGTAAAGAATTTTGATCGACCCAGTGTTGCTCATTTCCACTCTTCTAGAAGGCACTATTTCTGCTTTCATAAGTTTGTTCTTTTTTAATAGCAAATGCTATAAATTTGAGATGCATATAATTTCATCTGTGAGGTCCTCCTCATATTTGCCGCTCAGCTCTGTCTCCTCATCACTGTAGTCAAGAAGACTGTGGTCCATGATACTCTGAGGTGAGCCTGTGCCATCCGATCCCGCACTATTACCCAGACTTCCATTGAGCAAATTGCTGGCGGCGCTCTCCATTTCATCTATTGTCATCTCACAAGCATCTGCAATCTCATGTTTAGTTGCCGCCACAAACTTTGGGTCCTTTGCGTATTTTCCTAGTCCCTCTGAAATCAATACCTGGAAGCAGGGTAAAAATGAGTGGCATATGCTCAGTACACAAATGATTCAGCAATAAAATTATCACTCACCGCTTCCACCAGGCTATTAGCACTGCCTCTCTCCTGCATGTACTGACTGTTGAGGGTAGTTGGTATCTGTAAGCGGGAGGAGGATGAAGCTGATCTGGGTGGCCAGTCACGCCCCTGCCGAGTGTACCAGGAGCTGCGACGAGCCAATGCTGGAGTGCTGCTGGAGCTTGGTGGTGCTCCGTGCCAGTCCACTTGGATGAGAGGGGTGTAGCTTGGAGGTGGAGGAGTGGATGGAGGCGTGACCCATGAGTTAATGGAGCAAGTTGGAGAGAGTCGAGCATGGCTGGAATCGAGGCCAGCTACAGCCATCACCTAAAAGAAATGAATGCAATGGCCAATAGTCACTGATGAGTTGGGAAACAAATAGCAAATGAGGAGCAGTGTAATCAGTCAACAATGAAGATTCCCTAGTTTGAATGTTATTTACAGTAACTACAACAATCACAATACTTGCAGAGTATTGTGTGGAGTACAGTGTTTGTCATAGGTGTACCTGGTGCTGCATTAGTTGTAGAGGTAGAGCGGTATGATGAAAGGAGGGAGAAAGGAGAAGCTCATCCTGGCTTCTTTGTCTACATAAACATTCGAAGTTGAAGGAAGGTCTTTGAGAAGCTGTGTGGATGTGAAACAAATAGAGTGTCTCAAAATGCAAGCTCAAACCTTTGTGAGTACTTCTCATCACCCTATTGCAATTGCTGTATCCCTAGGGGCACTCACAGTTGTCGTTACATTAATGAAGATGCTCATTCTGAAGTTTTTGAGAATTAATTGTAATGAATGTGTAATTTTGTGTAATTAATTAATATTATGAATTAAAATCAAGTTAATAATTAATAGCAAACTACTGTTTATTTATAATGGTGCCTAAAAATATATGAACCCATAGAAACACCCTAGTATTTTCTATGTTTCTACATAAATATGATCTAAAACATCATCAGGTGTTTCACACTCTTAAAACAGTCATTTTTTACTTGGTCAGTTATTTAAAATGATAGTAAAATGATCCAAGATGTTATATTTGTGACTGGCAAAAGTTTGTCAATCTTTGCTTTCGTATCTTTTTTGCCCATTCAGTCATTCATTATTTTCCACTTAATCCACACATGGCTGTGGGAGGAAACCGGGGTACCCTCCTGAGTAAACCCACACAGACACTGGGAGGACATGCAGACTCCACACAGAAAGAACCGAGGCCGCTCCAGCCTAGGACTGAACCTGGACCTTCTTGCTGTGAGGCAGCGGTGCTACCCACCGAGCTACCGTGCTGGCTTTTTTGACCATCTTATGCAAAAATAAGTCAAACGAAACATTACTGGTTATAACATTTCTGATATGCATTGGCATGGGGCAATTTTAACCTATTCCTTCATACAGAGTAGCTATAACTCTGGGATATTGATGGGTCCTTTCACAACATTGCCATTGGATTAAGGAAAGGATTTGACTTGCCCATTCCAACTCTGAATGGTTTTTTAACTATTGTTTTGTGGTGACTTGTGTGCTCTGGGTCATTGTCAGGTTGCATGACCTACATATGTTTGAGATTAAGATAGCTGTCCTGCCAACCACCATCTTTTTTACAGAAGGGGTAAGGTTTTTATGCTGGAATGATGTGTGTTCATTTTTGGAGAGCAGTGGCTTTCTCCTAGCCATCCTGCCATTCATTGTTGTTCAGTGTTCTCCCAATAGTGGACAAGTGAATCATTAGTCATTAGTATTAGTCAATGTGAGTGAGGCCGTTAGTTGCTTACAACTTACCATGGCGTCCTTTGTGACTTCACAGACAATTATATTTTATACTTACATAAAGTAATTTATCGTATAGGCGTTGTGTCTACACAAACCCTCCATTTTGGGTCAAAGAGTAGAAAGATTTCAAAATGTTGGTTCCGTGTTTTTGTGTTTACGTGCCATACGCATGTTTTCTGAAATAATTATGTCATAGCTCGACCTCTCTATAACCCGGATGAGCTTCACACTGTGAACAACAACAAACATCACGCCGTACACTGCTGCATTTGTACTACAGCAAGCACTGCCTTTATTATGGCTTCTTCACTAAATCTGCTCCTCTTATACCACTATAAGCAACAAATGGATAGAGAACCACATAAACCACATGCACAGTTTTTGGTGTGTTTCTATGGCAGTGTCACAGTGCTACCAATGGGCCTGGTATACATACTACAGCGTTTCAAGCGGTGCTGTGTGGACGCACAATTTTTCTATTTCTTTGGACTCTTTACTGAAATCTTTTTGTGTGGACAGGGCCTTAGTCATCTTCTCCGGGAGGATTATCTTGGTCCACAAACATCACACTTCAGATTTTAATTGATGCTTGTTCTTCATAAAATATAAAAGACACCTATCCATGGGTGAAAAAGTTGGATGTGTATTATACAGAAACTATAATTCAATAATAATTTAATGAATCGGGAGGAATTTCTTCTGTGATCTTCTGTAATCAGCAACTTTAAGACGCATTCAAAGGCATAGCTGTAGAAGAAGAGGGTACGGGCACTAGACTGGCCTGCTTGCAGTCCTAATCTGTCCTCAGTAGAGAGTGTGTTGAGAATCTTAAAACAAAAAATGCGACTCCGTAGTGTTGCGCATCGTAAGATGCAGGAGTAATGGAAGAAAAAAGAAACTGATCCTGAATCAATGAATCACTTGGTATGTTTTGAGTATGGTGAAAATAAATGGCTACATTACAAGGTGTTAAACGCTTTCACGTTCCAACTTTTCTTGGAATGTGTTACAGGCATGGAATGGATAGAGTTGATCAGGTTGTTGATTTTGGCCTGTGAAATGTTGCTCTTTAATGGCTGTGCGAAGCTGCTGAATATTGTCAGGAACTGAAACATGCTGTCGTATACACTGATCCAGAGCATCAGAAACATGATCAGTGGGTGACATTCACCCTGTCAGTATGCTGGCCATGGAAAACTGAGATGTTTTCAGTTTCCAAGAATTGTGTACTGATCCTTGCAACATGGGGCTGTTTATTATCATGCTGCAATATGAGGTTATGGATGAATATGAATGACCCACCATGGGCCTCAGGATCTTCTTATGTCTGTATATCTGTGCATTCAAAATGCCATCCATAAAATGCACCTGTGTTCGTTGTCCCTAACATACGTCTGCCCATACCATAGCCCCTCCACCACTCGATTCACAACATTGACATCAGCAAACCGCTCACCCACACAACACAACACAGGCAGTCTGCCAAATTCTCTGATAAGCCTTTGCAGACGGCTTACGGTAGAGAATGAACATTCAATTTATGGGCAACAGCTGTGGTAGACATTCCTGCAGCCAGCATGCCAATTTCACGCTCCCTTAAATTTGCGACATCTGTGGCATTGTGCTTTGTGATAAAACTGCACGTTTTAGAGTGGCCTTTCATTGTGGCCAGCTTAAGGTACACCGGAGCAATAATCATGCTGTCTAATCAGGATCTTGATCTGCCACACCTGTGAGGTGGATTATCTCGGCAAAGAAGATAACACAAAGTGTTCACTAAAAGTGCTCACTAACACAGATTTAGAGAAATTTGTGAACAATATTTGAGAAAAAGGCCTTTTGTGTACATAGAAAAAGTATGCGATTTTTAAGTTCAGCTCATGAAAAATGGGAGCAAAAGTGCTGTTTATATTTTTGTTCAGTATATAAACAGTTTAGGTTTACAATGCTGTGTAGAGTTCAACGGTATCTCTGATGGGTTTATGTTTCATTTGTATCCAGTTATTTATGTCAAAATGCATCTTATATTTATATTAGAGTAGCATTAAAAGACAGCGTGACTATGATAATTTCCATTCACAAAGCTTAATGAATTCGGTAATTCAAAACAATCACCATCTCAACAAAGTACCATTAGCACTATCCAAACAAATCTGATGATTTAATTAGATTATATTATATACTGTGGGTTCATTATAATAGTTTATTTAATATATCAGAGTTTTAAATTACGTGTATCCTTTAATTACCATTTACCATTATCATTATATTATTGTAGTTGCTATAAAGCAACAGCTATTGCAACAAAGCTGGGTGAAGTAGACTTTGTCTTCACAAGTTAACTATTGTTTTTGTTAACTATATTTTTTTGTTCTGTGATGGAATTGTGTCATGACCAAGACATGCCTAAGTCTGAAAACAGTACTGTATGTGTAATATTTCCAGTCTTATGGGAAACTGAAGCAAAACAAATCTAAATCACCTCTTAAAATGAGACTTTGGGTGCGATTCTGCATCACTCCTGAGGTTTAGGTAGGAACCCAGAGAAGACACCCGGCTCCTAAATGGCCCTTCTGTGAGAGAGTAGTGCAGCCCTCTGCTGGCCAGGGTGGGCACGCATGGCACGTTGGCATTGTTGAGGTTGGAGTTTGAGGACCTTGGGGACTTGAGGTATGAATTTGGGTTTGAATATGAAAACAGACGACAGTCCTTATTTTGGGAATTGTGCAGATGTGGAGAGGGTGCTGCTTGTATATAGAAAGGAGATGGCAGGACTTGGAGAGGACGCTGGGTGACATTAGTTAAGTGAGAAGAGCCTCTGTGGCTTCCGTTTACATGACTGACATGGTTTCCAAAGAGGCCACCATTTCTCTGAAAGTAAGAGACAAAAATAGTAAATTAAGTATTGCATTATTTGGTGTGTTATCACATAGAGACAGTATATTTCAAACAAATTAGCAACAAGGAAACCTGTTGTTTTTGTATATTAAGAGAAATACAGATGGTTAAAACTTTCCTGCATAGAAACACTTATCTAGCCCAGCTTGCTGTGTTTCTGCATTCAGCATCATATTAGATAGAAGCTTATCTCAAATAGAGACCATCTTATTGACGCTATCTTCTTTCTCAGTATCCAACATACCACAAGCTCTAAAAATGTTTTCACTAGAAGTTAACTTTGTTGACAGCCAACAGTTTAGCTGTTTTTGCACTGATATGATGACTTTCAAGATGAGTTCATGACTTTTGTCTATTGAAGGCGTTTTGTTCTGAAAATTGTTTTTTTTTATCTTTATCTGTACATATTTCCTGTATTTTTTTGCTTGCATCTCAAAAGAGGGTCTAACAATTATTATATGTGGTCTTTACACCATAATAAAATATACCACTAATGCTAGCCTAACAATTATGCACACTACTGTACCTTCCAGTCAGGGGATCTTACTCTCCTCCGGTCTTTTTGCCCTCATTTTCTCTGTAATTATTTGTTAGATTTTATGCTTGAATAGATAACTAGAAAACTTTATTTACCCTGTATATTTCTTCTTCTTCTTCATCAGGATTAATGTCCACCAATTCTTCATCTTGTAGATCACAGGATATCGCTCTGCGAATCTCAGGGCCAATATCATGTAGCGTCCGTAGACCAGCCTAATTGAGAGAGTGAGAGATATTAAATTCTGAACATAAACAATATAATATTTACTTGCCCAAATCACTGCTTTAATCTGCAAGCACATATTTTATTTATATTACAAAGTGTTTTAATCAAAATTCTAATACATATATAGACTCACCAACCACTTTATTAAGTACACCTTGCTAGTACACTGTGGTCATAAAGGAATGGACATTTTTCAGCAATACTCAAATAAACTGTGGCACCAGGCAACGTTTTTCTAATCTTCAGTTGTCCAAGTTTGGTGAGCACAAGAGAATTGTAGCCTCAGGTGACTGTTCTTAACTAACAGCCATGGCACCCGGTGTGGTCTTCTGCTGCAGTAGCCCATGTGCTTCAAAGTTTGAGATCTTGCTCTTCTGTTTACCTTGTTGTAATGAGTGGTTATTTGAGTTATTGTTGCGTTTCTATCAGCTTGAACCAGTCTTGACATTCTCCTTTGACCTCTGTCAGCAACAAGGCATTTTTACCCAGAAAACTGACACTCGTTGAATACTATCTCTTTTTCTGACAATTCTATGTAAACTCTGCATATGGCTATGCATGAAAATGCCAGTAAAACAGCAGTTTCTGAAATACTCTCAACAGCCTGTTTAGCACCAAAACCCATGCCACCTCTAAAGTAACTGAAATCACCTTTCTAATGCTCAGTCTGAACAGGTTGTCTTGATTATGTCTACATGCCTACATGTGTTGAGTTTCTGTCAGTGGTGATTAGGTATTTATATTAACAAGTAGTCGAACAGGTGCACCAAATAAAGTGGCCAGTGAGAGTATATACCATATGTACAGTTGTGTTCAACATTACTGGCACACCCATATATTAAGTACACAAAATAACACAACGTAAAATAGAAAAAGAATACATAATTAAAACTAATGGCAGGAGACCATTAGTGTCGTTGTTCAGGGCATGATCAGCTTAACCCATGGAATGTGATTTGGAATTAGACTCACCTGTGCCCAGTGGTCACATGATTTTAATTAGCCTATGAATGGTGGGTTTGAAGCTTAATTAGGTCAGTTTTACTCCCTGCTGTCCCGTTGTTTACAAAGATAAGAAATAAGTCTGAGCACACAAGAATGTTATCACCAAACAATCTCCAAAGACATATGCATCTCAGTTACAATAGCTTAAATGTTATCAAGATGTTTACTATTCATATTAACAGTCCAGAACCTTCCAGGACATGGTGGAAAGAGAAAAAAACCAAGGAGAAAACCATATAAGCATTGATCAAATTGTGGCCAACCACAGACAATATTCAAAGAACTTGGGCTGAACAGGAGACATCTCACACTTTCAACCCAACATCATACACCACACAGTCTGGCTCTTTATGTAAAAGTCAAGGAAGATAGCACAACTTAAAGAAAGGAAAAAAAGAGCAAATGAATTGTGCCAAAACATACAGACAAATCAAAATTCTTCTGGGAAAATGTGTGGTGGACGGATTAAACTAGAGCTCTGTGGTAATGCCGAATGAAAGCTATAAAGAAAAGTGCCCTACCTACCTGAAGTTTACATGACCTTCGCATGTCCAAGTGGGTTTACTCCAGATACCCTGGTTTCCTCCCACAATACGAATAACAGGTGTTGGTTATTTGGTTGCTCTAAAATTGGCCCATTATAAGTGTGACTGACTAGCATTAATGTAACCTTGCACCCATCGTGAATATCCATTGATGAGGAAAATTTAAAATGAACAACATTTTAAAATGTTTATTGTGTTTATAAAATTACCACATGCATGCTGACAGATGGACTTTGTTCAATCTATTTAGACATGCTACTAAAATTTAATTTAATTTATACATATTTGATACATATTCACTTATGTTTGAATATTACTGTTTTTCAAATTAAACATTCACAAATGCCAATAATATTGTCCACAACTGTAATGTTGTCATTAACAATATCTACAGTAATGAATGTCCTACACTGGTGAGCAAGTCAAGCAAAACACAGAATTTTAAAGATTTTTAAAGTTTTTAAAGTCTCACCTGTAGTGCAACAGCGCTGTTAAGACTGACAGTACGGCGTCCCACAAGACCTAGTTCCTTGCGTTTCTTGAATTTCCTAAAGTAGTCCTGTATCAGGAAAGTGGCATAGAACTTCCCCACCGTTACCTCGTCATCTGAGTAAACAGACCATACAACCCCTCTGCAGATCAACATTATACTTTTATAGGTCTAGTTAACAAATCTATTTATTCAGTAACATCTGCTTAGCTGCATGTGTTCTGGGTCTGGTAATAAATGACCCTAAAGCTCCAGTTTACTAAGGATCTGCATGTGTAAAACATAATGATCAATGTCTTCAGATCAGGCTGGCCACATAATTCTCATTTTACAATCTCATGCTCAGAAATCACACCAAGAGCACATTGTGCAAAAATGTGTAAAAACTAAAACATAACATAATTTCTAGGACGTGCTAAAGTCTCTGTTCATGTGATGAAGTTGGCTATTTATGCAAGACATTTTCTGTAGAGAAATGAGATTTGATATTTGATTTGAGATTTGATGAGGTCTGAGATTTGATAACGAGAGGAAGGTTATAAAATAGCTGGTTAATCAACTGGATGAATGAACCAATGGCATACACTTCTGAGAAGGCATAACTTACAGGAGTAGATCAAAAACATAATTTAATTCATAATGCTACTCACATATCAGGTTGAGAGTGCAATCAAAACGGCTCATAAGCATAACTCTGCATAACTCTCCACATGTTCCTTGTTGGGTCGTTTCACATTTACTAAGTTGGTTTGCTCCATTTGCACCTTCTCATGGCTTGCCCTGTTCTGTTTTGTCAAAATCATTTTAAGATCCCTAATTTTATTTGAATCACTGATGTCTAAATTATAGTTTTGAATTGTATTATACAGTACAGTGCAACTGTTTTAGGTCACAATAAATATTGACATTTGCCTGTAGAGGCAATTTTTATGTTGGGTACATATTTCCTGTCTTTTATGTCTGTGTCTTAATACTGAGACACACAAAGGAGGTATTAATTACATGGGTAATTATACAATTTCTTAAACAACAAATCTAATGGTCGCCTGATACTTTCATACAGCACTGTATTCCAGTCTGATATTAAAATACTTAATAGTAATATTAATAAAGCAGTAATATTTCAAAACCTTTATGCAACCCACATTTGTAAAGGGTGCCAAAAATCACTGAGCTGAATGCTTCTTAGGTTTGTGGAGGATTTCAAACATGAGAAGATTATTAAGCAGTGGGCCACTTAACCAAGTCAAGAAAAAAATGTCCCTTAAGTTGCAATGACTGTAGTTTTAAAGACATTTTATAGCTTAATACTCAAAAACGCTAAATATAAAATCAATCTATTAGACACAGTTACGCAGTTAAACAAATTACAAATGTATGCGTGTGTTAGAGGACATAAGAATCTGATAACTAGTTCATGCAAGCAAGCAGCCATTGGAAAGCAGAAAGAAAGAAAACGTGCAGAGAAAAGAGTTATCAGGCGTTTTCATTTGCCAGACCAAGCACAGATAAGCATCTAAAATCACACAAGAAGACAATGTGAGACAGAGGTAACTAGTTCCATGCCACTGGCCTAAAACAGCACTGCTTCAGAGAACCTAAGAGCGCAAGGATATAGCGTGATCAAGCAGCGAAAGAAAAAGCACTGTGGAATAAAGATACTAAGCAGAAAGAGAAAAAGCATTAACAGGTGACTAAGCATGCAAACTAATTATGCAAGTCTTAAGACAGGACTGGTGGGTTGCCGAGACTAACATAGAAATATAGGATATTTCAAACGTTTAGAGACACCTGGCAACCAGAAGACCAAAGGAGTCTTGTATTAGACCATCACAGGGAACATGCACACACATAGTTACTCATGCTCACTCATATCAGCTGACCTGCATGTTTTTGAACTGTGGCAGGAAACGGGTGTAACTAAAGAAAATCCACATATGCATTCTTTGGACTTAAAAACAGACCTCTATGGTGACAGTGCTAATCACTGGAAATGTATAGTCCTTAAACGCCCCACCACCACCATACCTTTCACTGCTATGGTGATTATATGATTTGAAATGAAAAACACTGCATTACATTAATTTTTTAAATAAATTAAATACATTTTCACTAGCTGTCTTAGATATTTTGCCTTCATTATAGCAATTCTTGCCTAATACAGATACAAACAATAAAACAGTGCAATGTGAACATGCCTAAATTCTCATAACTGAAAGACCATGTGAGGGAGGGAACATGTGATTTCTAAATCTGTGTGTGTCGCTCCATATCTACTCTGAAAACTGCTAGCTCACAAATCTTTCTCATAAAACTACACTATAGAACTACAAGCTGTGTCTTGCTTTGTTAGTCATTTAGTGTAAACGGAGTAAAGGATAAACATAACATAAAAGCATGTTGGCTTTGATGTTGCATGTTTCTGACCTCCTGCAGGTGGTACTACTTGATCCAGAAGTTTTGGGCTAGTTCTTTTCCATATCTTCTTGATGACTGCCCTCAATTCCTCGTTGGCTTGATCTAAATTTCCTGATGTAAACATTTAACATTTTTAAAAACTTTAAAAAAAATTAAAAGTCATTTAGGATTGCATATCAACATTTCAGATTATCAGGATTTGTGGTTTATACACTGTTCACAAACATTAGGGGATATTTTTTTTTTTACATATTTAAGTATATGAAAAGGACCCCACAAGAGGACCCCCATCATTGTCAGTGTGTTTTGACAGTCTTGGTCGACCTTACACTCTAATGAACAGTCAATGTGTGGCACTCTTTTCCAGTTTAACATGCTTCTGTTCACCTATGAATAGTTTACATCTCATTTGCATAATCAAACAACTTACTTTGACTTTTTGTTTGCCCTTGCTGATTATCGTGTTTGATGAAATAAAATCAAATGCTTCTTTATTTAATCGCTTCACATTTATTTTGAAAAATCCCTTAATTTCTGTTAGCAATGTACATAATTTTTGTAACCCGTTTTACATTTTGCAGACTTTTAAAAAAAACTATTAAAACAAAAGTAAATGATGAGGAGATAAAAATGTATTGTGCTTTTGTGCTACTAAGACAGGCTATACAAGTCTGTACAAAGCTAACTTTAAAACAAAGTGACATTTCCTATTTAAATGCCATTAATCTGCAGTACATCTCTCACCTTCAGTCTTGATCTTCAGAGCAGTCCTGACTAGAGCAAAGAGTGTGGCATTAAACATCACAGTACCATCGCTGTTAAGAGGCATGTTCATGGCAACCAGTCTCTAAAAAACAATATAAAAATTATGTCAGGGTCACTAATCGATGATTTTTCAAATTATGTTATTATTTCATCCCCAAAACTGAAGAAGTTGGGACAGGATGGAAAATGCAAATAAGGATACAAAGCAATTAACTGTTTCAGGCTTTATTTCTTCAACTCTTCCTATAAATACATCAAGAGTATGGGGTTGCCTGTGTTGCATTTTTTCCATGTCCAAATTGAACAAAAAATGCAAATAATACTTTGCTGTTAAAACTTATTGTACTTTTCTACATAAATTCTGCCAAGGGCACTGACACAGTCCCATTCCGTGACAGACCCTTGCTTTTGGACTTTGCAGATAACAGTCCTTTTGTCTATAATCCACACAGCGTCTTACAAAAAGATCTGATTCATCTGACCACAATTCATCTTCTACTTTGTGATGATCCATCCCAAATGCCTCCAATGAACAGCTGGATGAGCTGCATAGTGTTGCGTAGTATTTAATCTTTGGAGCACTAGAGACACTAGAGATGTACCACTGAGTGGATAACCCAAAATGTACTGTCAGCATGTCTGCCAAAAGTTACAGAACATGAGGTTTTGACACTTAAAGAAAGAAAAGCTTTTCAGAAAGTAAGAGCATGATGATCGTACCTTACACGCCACCCTGTGGGGACACAGTTTACCAAAACCCAGTGGAGGCTGAATCCTACGCAGCAATGTCACAACATCTAAGTGTTTAATCCTGCCTCTGAGGAAGATACACACATTATCCATCAATACAGACATACATGCATTTTTATGCTAGTGTATATGGCTTAAGAGCTCACTTTGCCTCTGGATCATATTCAGACCAAATCCTCTTGAATTCATCCAAGTGATGAGGTCCCAAGATTGACCAATCCCGTGTCAGATAGTCAAAATTGTCCATGATGACAGCCACAAACAAATTAATGATCTGCAAGCAAGCACATCATCAGAAGCCATTACGATAC
>JAUZST010008953.1:0-13266 GCA_034779995.1 Parotocinclus haroldoi
ACAGTAAAGTTTTAAGTGGTATTTATGAATGTAACTCTGTATTGTAGAGCTTGATAAAGGTTTGATAAAGTAATCCCTTACCCATGCGCTACTAACAGATACTGAAGAACGACCTGAGGGAGCGCAGACTGATCACCCCTCCTGAACCCCAGTTTAGGCTTTTTAGGACTGAAATCCCTCCAGATTCTGAATCGTTAAACTAAATTATGCTCTGTTGAGGGAGAAATATCGAAATCCCTTCCCTTTCTTTGAGGAACATGGTTTATAAACATTTGCTGTTAACTGGAGGGAGTTCCTTTAATCATTATGCCTCTAGCACTCAATTTCCTGGAAGCTGCTTTTGTAGCAAAGCATGATTAGAATCACATTATCGTTTGTTTTTTGACTTCATTACTAGCTCTAAACTATCCCAACTTTTTTGGAACGTGTAGCAGGCCTGAAGTGCATTACAAAAAACACACACACACACACACACACACACACACACACACACACACACACACAAAACGTCATCCTGTATGAAATAAAAGTCGAGCTAAATGTCCCAGCTTCTTTGGATTTGGGGTTGCAGTTCAGGTTACATCTCATTTTGCCTGAGGATTTCATATTCGAGTTCCCAGAGGTGATGCTACATCTCCGCATTTGGAAAGCTCACCAAGCCCATCATTCCCATCACCGTGTACGAGTCTGTATTTATGACCTATGATGGGCGCACGCCCACGCCCGTTCTGCACACATCTGGTTTATGAGCCTATGGAAACGCGGCACACGCGTGTCATTTGTCTGTTTTAATTACATATCTAACTGGAAACACATCTGCACCACACATGGGCGCACCTCACGCCCTTGACTTTCACCACGACACCGTAATTACAGCCTCGGCCGCGGCGGCACAAACCTGCCCTACCTGGTTCTGGATCTCTGCGATGCCACGTGGTCAGGAAGGCCAGTCTCCTGCTCCTGGAGTTCTCCTCCAGCCGGAAATGCCTATAGGGCAGAGGGTGGGGGTTCAGGGCCCTCATACCTGCAGTGTGTGTGTGTGTGTGTGTGTGTGTTTACTCTGACGTGCGAGACGTACTTCCCTAGCTGGTTCTTAGACAGGTCCAGCGTTCTGAGGTGACAGCACTTCCATTTATTAGGAGGCGGCAGAGAACCGATCTGATTCCCACACAGCTTCAAGGAGATGATGGCCTGGAGTACACACACACACAAACACACACACAAACACACACACAAACACACACACAAAATGTGATTCTGCCAAAAGCCACATGAGTCCTCATTGAAGTGCTCATTAAATGCCAAAAGGAAAGTCTTTACAAGCTGTATGTGCAGATTATCAACCACACACACACACACACACACACACACACACACACACACACATTCACACATTCACACATTCACACATTCACACGCACACAGAAAGTAAATAAAATCCCACTGATGGTGTAAAACAGAACACACACACAGCCAAAATGGCAAACGCTTCAAACGGTACAGATACAGATGGAGTCTCTGATTGGTAGTTTGCCTCTACCTACACCTTCCAATTTTTCCCTATCAATAAGAAGCTCTCACTCACACTCACACTCACTCACACACACACAAACACACACACACACTCACACTCACTCACAGAGTCTGATTAGCTTTGTGTTATAATGGGTTTGTGTGTTTAACCTTAGATCTCATGTTATTTATTGATATCAGCTATAACAAATCATGTAAAGTGAATTACCTGCAAATTAAGAAACAAACCTAATTTTTCTTCATTTTCTGATTTTTACTCTTGACTTTCTGTTAAACCATTTTAAAAAAGCCGTTCCCCTCAACGCTAAAATGTCTGCGTGTCTTTTTGAAACGCTTGTATCCTTTAAACACGACCTACCGAGTGCTGTATAAACACGCTGTACCTTTTATCCGATTATTTTAAGGCTAAACCTTTAATGAAAAACATTGACTCGTAGGAATAAACCAGTACGTTGAATACGAACTGTGCACTGTGGTTGCAGTGCCACCAGGAGGCAGGGAAAAGAATTACATTTCCACAAAAGCGGCGCGCATCGTCCTCCTCTGATCATGAGGCGTTTTAAAGCCTCTTGCATTTTTCATGCACCTAATTGACTTGTGCACCGTGTCGTCGATCTTGCTCTATTGTGTTCTAAAGTTTAAACATGCTGATGGCGCGTAAAATCCTCTTTTACGGCGTAGTTAAGCTTTTATTACAGGTTGTTTATGTTTATTAGCTCGTATCGAGCCCGGCGCTGTGCGGCGCTTTAATTTAAACACGCGTTGGAAATAAATGCATCCAGGTCCGGATTCCGTTCTCCGTGACTTCTCCGCAAGGTGCGGGACGGCGCCGACCCCTAATGAGCTGGATTTGAAGGTTGATTATGTAATCAGGTGCTCGTTCTCACCTCGAGCTCAAATATGTAGGAGGGAAGCTCCCTCAGGACATTTTCAGAGAAGTCCACCTCTTTTAGGTGAGTCCTCCAGAAGATGGAGATGGTATCAGGGAGGCTCTCGATCTGGTTGGAGCCAGCTTTGCAGATTTTCTACACAAACAAGCAGCGGGTTGAGAACAACGCATGCAAAAGGATCAACGACGTGAGAGATATAGGAAGGGGAAAGAAAAATAAACCAAACAGACCAGAGGACACGCCCAGGGGTCGGGGAATCGGATCAGTCTGTTCTTGCTGATGTTGAGGCTGGTGAGGGATTTGAGGCAGTGCAGAACATTGGATTGGAGGTCAGTTAGACGGTTATCAGACACGTCTAGCTCCTGAAGTCTACGTAGTCCGATCCAGTTTGTACCTGCATGCGGAAAGAGATGGAAAGTCAAACGAGAAGCGAGAGGCATAATATTCAGACACCAAAATACTCAGTCCAACATGAGGAGTGGAAATATTAAACACACACACACACACACGCCCACACATCCACCCCCACACATCCACCCCCACACGCCCCCACATCCACCCCCACACGCCCGCACACGCCCGCACACAACCACACGCCCGCACACAACCACACGCCCGCACCCAACCGCACACAACCACACGCCCGCACCCAACCACACACACACACACACACACACCCAACCACACACACACACACACACACACCCAACCACACACACACACACACACACACCCAACTACACACACACACACCCAACTACACACACACACCCAACCACACACACACACACCCAACCACACACACACACACACACCCCCAACCACACCCAGTGTCTATTGACATTAATGTGCCAGGCTGGTCTTCACTCCATATAATCTGCTCCTCTAAATATCCTGTTTCAAGCAATTAGCCATGATTGAGCTGAAATTATTCAGCAAAAAGGCATGTGCGTGTGTGTGTGTGTGTGTGTGTGTGTGTGTGTGTACCATTAGGGATATTGAAAAGCATGACGAGCTTGTTCTTGGCTGCGAGGAGGCTCCGAAGTTGGCTGAGATGCAGAAACCCGACCGGGAGGCTCTCCAACTCATTCTCACACAGATTGACCAGACGCAAACTTCACACACGCACACAGACACACACACACACACACACAGACACACACACACACAGGGTGAGAGAAAAGTGACATTATACAACCCACAAAAGCATAAATACCATGAATCAGGCAACATGGACATATCTTTATATTGGTTTATATATTAGAAAGAACACCCTGAAAATGTGTCCGTTTTAATCTTTAGTCATTAAATGTAATATTAAAAGGGCGTCCATGTTCCGATGTGGTATAATACGCAAACCCAGCGCTGTAAAGAAGAAAATTCATGCTGCACCAGGAAAGGTACAGTGAGCTCCGGCAGAAAATGGGTGGGAAAAAAAAAAAAAAACACTCCCACGATATTAAACAATCCCGACCGTACAACCCAAAATACACCAACTATAGGTTTACATTAGATGGCCAGCCTTCTTTTTGGTAACACAAGGTCAAAGGAAAGTCCTGACAAATCTGGTATTACACGTCTGTGTGAGTTAATAAGCAACGTAGGTGGTGAAAGCAAAAAAGGCAAGGTGTGTGTGTGTGTGTGTGTGTGTGTACCTGGTGCAGATGATCTCCTGTGAGGACTGAGGTGTGTGTAGCTCACGAAGGCTGTTGTGGGACAGGTTGAGCGTGTGCAGGTGGATGAGACCCCACGGGACGACCGACGGCAGAGAGCTGAGGCTGTTGTGAGACACGTCCAGCACTGTGATCCTGGAGGAGACGCCCAGGAACCAGTCCAGCTTTAACCAGGGCAGCTTCAACCCCGCCCACTGTACGCTCACCGGCTGCACGCAAGCAGAAGCGTGCATTCATTTAACAACAGTTTACGATCTGCCCGTTTTACATTTCCTCCTTCGTTTTTTTTTTTTTTAAACGCCCTTCCATCCGAGCGAGTCTTCATTATCACCTCTCAAACCTGACAATAAAAAAAAAAAAAAAATCGACTCTACAAAGCAACGCTAACGGACGCGGAAAAAAAAAAAAAAAACACGGAGCGGCTCACTTGCTGCACTCTGCTGCTGCACTGCGTGTCTCTGTCCTCCAGGAGGCGCCCCCTCAGCAGCTCCTGGCTGAACTCTGGGTGATCCATCAGCGTGTAGGACGAGAAGCCGGCTCCGTTCTCCAGCAGAAACTTGCCTATCTCCTTATTTCCTGAGGCGAGAAGGAGCGAAGGTGCGTGATGGCGGAGACAGACTACAGGAAGTGAAGGCTGCCGTCGAGCTTTAAAGAGGAAGTGCTACACCAGGATCAGAGCAGGAAAATAGGTAGTGCAACCAAATCCCCCGTTTTCGGTCCTGAGCCTGTGGCTTCGGGTCAGGCGTAGAAGATGAAGCCACCAGCGAGAACGTTACAGTGCCTCAAGAGCGAGCACTGGTGACATTACAAACGTTTTGCCAAACTGACTGAGACAATTTTACGTCCGTCATCTTCTAGAGAGGTGCAAAAGTCTCAGGCCACCAGTAGATTTGTTGTTTTAGCAATACTATAACAGTTATGACATAACATCGGACCCCAATTTTTCAGTCCCTCCATTTGACACATTTCCACTGATCTGATCTCCAGCCTATTCATCCTGTTACCCTTTCCAAAAAGTTCATTCCTCACCGAGCACCTTCAAACTGTGAACGTGCCAACTTGGCGTGGCTCCCAAACGCTGCTGTTGATCAAGTGTAAGGGGAGAACATACCAAATACTGACCACTGAAACCTATAGAAAGCATTTCACCATCTGATTTCTTTCAGTTTTATAATAGTATGTGCGTTAAAAAAAAAAAATAAAATTCTGGTTGTATTCGAATAAAAAGTCGGAGAAATTATTTTTAATGGTCCTTATACCAAGGTTTAAACCTTCTACATTCAGGAGGGTTTTCCCTTGCCACTGTCACCGTAAGCTGGATCAAATTGGGATTGGCCTTGGATAATGGTATATTCTATTATAAGCTGCTTTGAGTCAACGCATCATTGTGAGAAGCGCTATAGAAATCAATTGGACTTGAAAATGATTAAATATCTAATGGAATGTAGAATATTTTTGCACATTAACGTGCAAAAAAAGAACATCCAGGCCAGACGGTTTGAGAGTCAGAATCAGTCAAATACTCTTAAAGAAACCTTTCCGTTTTGTACTGTAGCACTGCTCTTTGTTTATTTGTTTACATCTGTACACTGCATAAGAATTTCATCTCCTGGGCGTTGCAGTTTGAGGTCTGGGCTTTGACTTGGCCACTCTAATAGACTGAGGTTCAGATTCGAACCGGCGATCTCTGGAGCTTAAACCGCTTGCCTACAGAGCTACACTTGGAGCAGATCCATCAGAAGCCCGGTTATTACCCTAAGACTTCTTCAGCTGGTTGGTAAACAAAGATCCACCTTTATAATCCAGCACTTTAGCGAGCAGGACTGAACTTCCAGCGAATGCTTTCCAGGTAATCACAAACGGAGCGTGCTTTTTGTACCTGCCCTGGCAGCGGCGTACAGCGGGAGGCCGGTGATGATGGGAAAATCGTCGATGTGAATGGCACAGTCCTCCGCATCGGCCTCATAACTGAGAATCAGCAGCTTCACCAACTCTAAGTGCCCCTGCTGGCACGCTATCGCCAGCATCCCGTTCAACAACTCCTTATGGGTACACAGAGCTTAAAAAAAAGAGAAAAGGAGTCAACGGGTCAGACAGACAGAATTTTAACACGGGTACCTCATGGGGTTCG
Source organism: Parotocinclus haroldoi (assembly GCA_034779995.1). Lineage (NCBI taxonomy): Eukaryota > Metazoa > Chordata > Actinopteri > Siluriformes > Loricariidae > Parotocinclus > Parotocinclus haroldoi. Next base: position 6,228 of record JAUZST010008953.1, read on the forward strand.
TTTCGCAACCATCCTAACAAGGTTGCCATGTCACAGATTCTCCACCTTACTGAACCGTGGCTGTCTTAAGAAAGAAAAGCATCCAAAGCGTGTCCTGATCAAACCGCTTCTCAAGAATTCTTTGTTTCGCTTAAGAACACGTGCTATTCTTGAAAACATGACTATTTTAAAAAAAAAAAAATCATTTAATCTCATACATTAACAACAAAATGGAAATAACAAACAAAACCAAACAGTTTAAGAAAATGACGATACGGATCTTAAGACGGAGTAAGGAAAGAACAATCTTGCGAACTTCTTCCAGGTTTTGCAAGTTTTTCTCCACAAAGCTTTTGTGAATTCACACCCTGGTTCATTTTGATTGGTTCCAAGTGCACTGCGTATCCAAAAAAAACCCCACCGTTTTGAGTCCACGGATCCCATAACCTCCAAGTAACAGTTTAAAGAGAAGACTTACATTCTAAAGACACTGAGGTAGTAAAAGATCAAAATGCTCCCGAATCTGAAACCATGACCCCCGCCCTTTGCTTTTGTGTGGGACTAAAATACAGGGCATACTACATCCCAACCAGGCAACCAAAAACTATGTTTCATCCATTGCTTTGCTTTCCCGAGATTAGTGGCTTTTTAACTCTTCGACACAAAAAGAGTCGTGTTTTCTGGTTCAGATTACGAGGGATTACAAATGCACGTGGACTACAAAGAAAAGAATCCACCGACGGGACAGTGACTCACATGGAATGGAGCTCAGTAGTTCCTGGACCACAGCGTGCTGCCCGTAATGTGCAGCCAAAACGGCTGGGTTCTGACCACTGGGTTCCTGAGGAAACTGGACCAGAGTGTCCTTCAGCAGGAACCGGACACTCTCCAGGTCGCCGTGCTGACTGGCTACACACAGGAGCTCTAGCTACAGACACACACACACACACACACACACACACACACACACACACACACACACACAGAAGAGAAACATTAGCGCAGAACCGAATATTAGTTTTTAAAGTAGAAGGCTTTCAGGTCAAATCCCATCTTTACCAACATCATCACGAGCATCTAAATGTATAAATCTAAATTTGGATGAAGTTTGGTTGAACGAGTCCCTTTACATTTAACTGATTAGGTCTGTGCAAAAACCGAAACCTTATCTCTATTTGGGTGTGGCTGAGTGGTTAAAGAGCCGAGCTATTCGTGCCAGTCATGCCAAGGTGCCACCACAGTGTTCTCGAGCGAGTCCCTTCAACGGCATTAACGGTTCCACCTCAACTGGAAATCTTTTCAAATTAATGCAAAATACCAAACAAAAAGATCTGTTGGGTCCTCGAGCAATTCCTTAAGCCCAAATTCTCTTACACAGGCAAACATTAGGGGTTTCACTTTGCTCCGGATTGCATCAAGTTATGCATTTTTTCCAAGTGTAAATAAACAAGGTCTTTATTACATTACGACCAGAAACCTAGGTTTAAAACTGTAAACAAAAAGCTCTGCTGTAGCTCCACCATAATTTAAATAACCAAGTATTTCTTGCTTTATTTCTGAAAAATAACGATTCGAAATAAAGTGTTATTTTATTTCAAAGGAAGAATTGTCTTCCGCTTAATCCACACGGGGTCACAAGCCAGTCGGTGCCCACCAGGCAACTCTGGGACACTTTTAGAGACACCAATTAACCTAACACGCACGTATCTGGACTGTGGGAGGAAACCCGAGTACCCGGAGTAAACCCAGACGCAGACACGGGGAGGACATGCAGACTCCACACAGAAAGGACCCAGGCCGCCCCGCCCTGGGATTGCTACCCACCGAGCCCTCGTGCCGCCCTGAAAAATCTTTAGTCCTCCGAAACGAAAAGAACCCAGAAGCATTTTTCGATTTTTAATTGGATGGGGTGACTTTCAATCTGTACGATCTACGTTGTGACATTTTCGGGATCACGGTGCGTCGTTAGACTCTTCATTTCCTTATGCAGCCGTCTATTACATCATTTCTACACCTCCCTTAATTGGCCTCAGAGCTAAACCTGTTTCATAAGAATGCCAGCAATGTACTGAATGCAAAGTTCCCGACATTTAGCTCCCTTGTCAGTAAGGTCCACTCACGTGAAGCAAGTGCATGAACAACGGACCTCACAGCTCCCGCCTACCGAACTCCAGCACCGCGTTGTTTTCCCAAACGGAGTGACGGCACCCATTCAGGCTAGGTTTGCTCAACTCGGGATTGGCCTTTTAGATCATGTATTACGGTAAAGCTGCTTTGAGACAATGTTACGTTGTAAAAAGCGCTATATAAATAAAACTCAATTGAATTCAGAACGTAAAAAGCCTGGTTTTAGATGAATCAGCTCTTCTGCCCCTCTCACGGTCAGTAAACACTTCCCTATTTGAAAAAGTTACGAGGAGCCACTTCTCAAATGAGCAAAGACACTGTACAGATATGAAAATATCAGCAATATAACAACGAATTACGCTGCATGCGGACATCAGCAGCTTTCTTCCTGAATTTAAATCAGTCTGGAATATGAACAGAATCAAATGTGGGAGGTGATACTGGAGCTCAGGACCTCAGGATCGCACTGGCCATGCTAGTGAAGATGGTTTAGAGAGTCTTGTGTCACTCACATCTCATCAGAGACACCATAAGGCTTTTGCGTTATAAAAAAAAAAAAGGATTTTTGTGGAATCGAAACGTCATAACGTCATACTTAAAGAACGTGAGACCATTAGACTGTCAATTCAGCGGGAAATAAGTTTTAATTTTTAAACTTAGCATCAAATGTGAATTTCCTAATTAATACTCTTAAATATTACATTGAAATATTTCGATTTTTTTTTCTATTAATAAAACAATTCATCTAAAAATGTGTTACTTATAGTTACTTATAGAGTAGTTACTTATATTGTGATTATAGAATATTATAGAATATAAATGTATTACTTTATAAACTAGATTAGTTAAAGTACCGAAAATTACTGATTAATTATTTTTATTAAGTATTTAATATTCACTTAATAGGCATTTTTATTAACAAATGTAGTAATGAATATTTTAGACATTTTTTGACATTATTAAATATGATTCATGTTCATTGTTTAAATATTAATCTAAATAATTTGTTCTGGAAAAAAAGAAAACAGTTTTTAAACAAATTAAGCAAGCCATTCATTTTAATGGATAAAAAAAAAATATTTAATGACTAATTGTTTTATTTAAACATAAAACATTAATTATTTCGATGAACTTAATAAACGAAGTACTTAAAAGGTATTTTTTTATAAACAAACATTGATAGTTCAGATTTAATTTTTTTAAAAAGTATAAATTTTTTTTTTTTAATATTTATTTAGAAAGATTTCAGAAATGCATTAATTAATAAAAAATACATTTCAGCTTACTTTAAATTAGCATTAAGATGCTAAGACAAACGGACTTAAATAGGTCAAATTTGTTATTCTAAACAGGTACTGGGGTGTCCTGAGGACTGGGGTTTGATCACATGGTGCTGGAATCATGCCACTAGCTGTAAACAGCACCCGTGTTAGAGTAAGTGTGTGATTGAGGAAGAATCTAATGTCCTCCTAAATAAAGCATGCGCTCCTGCTCAGGGTCCAATGGGACAGGTTCTAGAAGCGCTCCAACCGCCATCGGACAAATCGCCTACTAAAGAAGAACTGATCACCCCGAACAGAGGAACCTTGATCGAACAGCGAGAAGGGAGTCGGCGTCTTACCGCGTCCATCCGTCCTCCGCTGTTCTCCTGACAGGCGAGTCGGATCAGCTCGTACGCTCTGCGCTCCTTGCCATGCCCGTACGCCTCCTTGATGCTCTCCAGGCTGGGCGACTGGCACAAAGGGGCACCACCTGCCGCCGAATGCTTGGCTCCCATCTCTGTGCCGCCTGCGTTGGGGCATAACCCAAAAAAACACGAGTTAGGTCAGACCAGATCTGGCAAGTTCCAGTTACAGCAGCAGGAAATCAGGTCAGGCTCATAAAGAATTCACACGCCTCCTCCTTCCCCTCTCTCCCGCGTGTGTGCGAGTGTGTGTGTGTGTGTGTGTGTGTGTGTGTGTGCTCAAGGGTGACACGGGGAATGGCGATGAAGAGCACAATATCATCACCCACGCTGTGGGCATCATCAACCAGACCTGCATTGGATTTTCGCACCCTGGCCGCTGATGACAAACGTTTACAGTTCAGAATAAAACCAAAAAAGTAACACCTGTGCAAAATGATCTACGTTGGCAAAACGCTGATTTCAAGAAGAAACTCGGCTCCAGTTCTGCACTTCTGTCACCCTAAATCTCGCTCTCGCCGTTTGACCTCGTCCAGAGCCTCTCTAGACGTCCTCGCAGTCGAGCACGATGAGATTAAATAGTCATCACGGCTAAATATCAAAAGGAAAATCATTATACCGTGCCTTTGTGTGACCGGACAAATCTTTTTTCTAACTCCCGTTGACCACCAACGACGTAATAAACGTTGTAACTTAAAGCTTTTGACGGAGGCGACTGATCGAGCCTCGCAGTAAATAAACCCACAGACCGATCCCAATCAAAGCAGTGCAGTCTAAAGTGCATCCATCTGCGGGATCCAACCTCGTATAAATAATTGAGCGCTGTACAGACAGGCGGCTAGAGAAAGCCTGCGGGACAGAAACCATTAGGCCAGGTCAGGCCTGCATCAATACAGTCTGCACTGAGGTCCAAGAAGTGCTCCTGAAGGACAGGAGGAACCCCCGAGCTCAGACGACAGACGATCCAGAGTCTGGGAAGCGTTCCTTCAAATGCACAAAACTGAACTCGGAGACGACAAAGCCTGGAGGCAGCAGATTATCTCGAATTTAAGCACTTTAAATTAAGCCTCAATGTCAAATCAGCAGGTATAAAATATTATTCTATATTTATATTATTATATATCTATTTCATAAAAAAAAATATATTGAATGGCTAATCATTCAATATAAAATATGAATTTACCACTACATTACTATTTAGATTCGTTAAAATATTGGTCATTACCTAAATATTTCAGATTATATTCAATTACTTAATATTTAACAAATGTATTCGTTGATATTATTTTTTAGAAATTAAAAAAAAAAAGCACATTTGATAAGGTACTACACGCACGTATTTTTTAAGAGAATTTTTTTAATTGAAATTTTTTTAAGACAAACAATTACAAATTAATTACAAAGGAATTAATCAAGTGATTACAATGTTTATTGATTTAAGAAATAATGAATTATCGATTATTTCATTCCATTTTAAATGTCTGTCCTAGTCAGATTAATTAACCAGAATTAAATAGAAAAAAAGGAAACGCAATAATAATAATAAAGTAAAAAAATCAATATTACATGGTGGTTTTTTTTCTTTCACAATATCAATTTATCATTCATTGTTCACCCTAGTTTGGGTAAAATATATTTTACAATTAGGTACTTAAAAAAAAAAAAATTCTGGAAAATGGATTTTTTATTCTAAAAAGGCATGAATGATTTAAAGCAAAACTAATTTACTAATTATTTAATACTAGTTCATTTATTAACTATTAAAAAATTCTACGCTTGGTCGCCTCCATGTCCTCGAGATGGGCTGCCTAAAATCTGATTTGGTCCATCTAATGCTCCTTCACCGTGCTTCACAGATTGCGCAGGGTCTGATGTTGTTCCACGGTGCCTTTCTGAACCAACCTGAGCTGTCCAGCCATGTCTTCCTTTATCATGGGCAAGGGTAATACTCTTTGTGCTCTTGGTGTAACCCGTGCAGGATATCCAGACTGCAGCACCAGTTCCACATCTTAACTCAGGGCACTAAAAACAAAATGTAAACCCCAGGGCTGAGTAAAGGGGGTCGCTGCATGAGGGGGTGATCACCTGCATGACCCTCTCCCTCAGGTAAAGCTGTTCATGTCTGCATCCTGGTCCTTGAGTTGTGGGGGGTTTTTTGGGTTATTGCTTTATTCATTTTTAAAAGCAGACTCACAGGGCAGGTCGTCTACTCATCTGGCTTACAATCTCACAATCTTCCCCGAATTTCCCTTTGTGTTTCAGTTCAGACAGGACTTACATGTAAACAGGGTCGTTCTGAAGGCTGAATTATCACAACTGCACGCAACACAACACTAATATCTGTTCAGAGAGCTAAACGAGCCCGTGCTGTCTGGAGCGCAGCCATTCGATGCAGCATGTAACCTGATCTCGTCTCTCGCCATCGCTTCCCTCCACATGTGGAGTCCCCAAACGTACCTTCTCATGCTTCGGGAGAATCTCCGACTGTCATTTATTCATCCGCCATGTCCTACCGCGTCCTCCTAATCAGCATCTGTACCTCCAGCATCTGTAGATTCCTGTATCACGATGCTGAGACTCGGTCCGGTCCTTCCTTTCTCCCTGTTCTTCAGCTAGGGAGAGTGCTAAACCTCCACCCCCGCCCATTAAGCAGTGAAATCCAATCCTGATCCCAGTGGGCTAAGTCTAGAAAAACAGAGGAACCCAGCTGTCCCTCTTTAGATGATTTCAGACAAGCATACTGCCTAGAGAGTTCCAGATCCAGATCCAGATCAGGAGCTCTTTATAAGGCGTGAGGCAGCGTTTGCCCTTCATCTAAATGGAGCCGGGACGTGAACGGACTGACTGAGATATGAGCGACTGTGACAAAACACACTGATGCTTACAGTAACCCTAGGTCTGGGGCTGCGAGAGGGGACAACGTTCTCCATCCCTTTCAGTTTGTACCACTTCTTAGATCATGTGTACGATATGTACCGTCTACGATCATGCTCACGATCGTGAAATTTAAATTCAAATAGGCTACACTCCTCTCACAGTCCAAATACTTGTGTGTTAGGTTAATTGGTGTCTCTAAAAGTGGCCCTTAGTGTGTGTGTGCCTGTCTTTGTGTGACCCTAGGGTTGTCCCTGCCCTTGCGGGGCACCGGCTGGCCTGAGACCCCGTGTGGATTAAACAGAAGATAATGGATGGATGAATTTCCGTTATCAGCATCGGTGTATGTACTGTTTTATTTATTTATTTATTTAT
>JAUZST010008954.1:0-66576 GCA_034779995.1 Parotocinclus haroldoi
TATATATTATATGTGTGAAAAATGTCATCTGGTCATTGGTGGTCCTGTGGGGGATCTGTATCATTGAGGAATATGGTAGAGGGTGGCTGACAATGTGCATAGCAAAGGATGGACAGTATTTATAAACTCTATACAAATTGCAAAGTAGGTGACAATGTAGTGAATGCTGTGTAAATTAGCAAATGTGTTTTTGTTTAAAAATCCTCTCTATATTGAAAGCCACCTGTCTGTGTTTCTCTCTCCAGTGGTTTGAGCCATCTCAGTTTGGAACATGGTGGTCAGTGTTGTCCTGCAGTATGAACTTGGCTGGTGGGTTGGGACCAATCATTGCCACCCTGCTCGCTGAGAACTACAGCTGGAGGTCAACTCTGTCCATTGCTGGCCTGACTAGTGTGGTCATGTCTGTCTTCTGCCTGCTGGTGATACGGAATGAGCCTTATGATGTTGGCCTGGACAAAATTGAAGCTGGTGCAAAGAAAGGCAAAGCAGGTTTGTGCATGTGTATCTACTAGGAAAGCACAATTCTAAACTAAGAAGTTGATTTTTTTTGTGTAATGCGTGTTGTGCATTAAACTGAGAGATGTCCCGTTTACCTACAGTCTCATTGAGAAAAGGTACTGCTAATCTTTGCTAAGATTTAATCAGAAATCAGCTGATGAGAGGAAAAATCAAATCACATTTAGCTTGTATGTGAGGACTAATTTTGTAACAAATAAGTTGGTGTGCTTTTGACATCTGGACACTTCTATGTTGTTTGTGTGCATGCCCTTTGCAACAACGTTGCCTTACTTCATAAGTTTGACCTCATGGACTCCTTGAGCAAAGGTGTATGTACAGGCTTGTTTGGTGTGCTCGGTTTGTGTATTGGACTTTGTAACGGTGTGCCATTCACGTGAGGCATGTATGAACAGCAGTGAAGTCAGTTTAACAATTCTGGGTTAGACTGTTGGCGGAGCCACTGGGTAGTCAATTATCTGTTGATTGTCAAATAAAATATATACACTTACACAAACACAACTGTTTGGCATTTGGTGTGTGTGGAGTGTAGGCCACTGATTTAGATTCCTTCCCATTAAAACTGCAGGAATACAATATAGATTGTTATTTCATTCATTTAATGTATTATAGAATTATATTCAAAAAATCTCATATAAACAATGAAAATCATAAAATATTTTTCATATTATTTGTTTAATTTTCTATCTTATTTCTATTTTAGTCATTTTAGTTCTAGTACCAAATTGTGGGTTGTGGAACTGTTTGTGTCTGAGCTAGAGAGGAATGATAATGATAAATATGCTGTGAATTGTGTACAGCCGGCAAAACGTCCATTGCTTTTAAATTCCAGGGTCAAGTAGGGATGAGAGCAACTTGAAGGAGTTCCTCCTCTCCCCATATCTGTGGTTGCTTTCATTCGGCTACTTGGTGGTGTTTGGAGCCAGGACAGCTTGCACTGACTGGGGCCAGCTCTTCCTCATCCAGGACAAGGGCCAGTCAGCTCTTATGGGTATAGTTTATGTTTGCACAAAACACTGTGAGAATTAAAACTGTAGCATGCTATTGTTGTGTCAAAAACTGGAACTTAACTACAGGTATTCACCAAGGTCTTAAAAATAAAAATAAAAAACAATTCTAGCAAAATAATTAAAAGCTGTCTTTTTACCATTGATAATCAGACTCAAAATGGCAAGACACTGTAGAGCGCTGTTTGACTTATGATGTTAAAGTATACAATACTGTATCTTTTACTTAATAATTATAATAGATTCCTATGTTAATTTCTTATTTTGCTATTATTAAATAAAAAAAAATTTAAATTATTAAATGAAATATGAAATTATTGAATTCCCACGAATATAAAAAAGGTTTAGCGTGTATTTAACTGTTTAGGATTAAGACACGGTAAAGTTAGGGATACAGTATAGATGGTACCGTTTCACAGAACGAAATACAGTCATTAAGGGCACATACCTGTATTTAGGAATTTTGTTGAGTTGTAATATACTTTATGTAGTCATGTGTAACTCTTTTATACCTAGAGACATTGTGACATTAAGTTTATTAGTATGATGTTTGAAATGAGCAACTTTTCACAGGCAGTTCTTACATGAGTGCCCTGGAGGTCGGGGGGCTGGTGGGCAGTTTAGCTGCCGGATATCTGTCTGACAGAGCTGTGGCCCGGGTGAGTTCATGTTAATGCTGACACTAACACTGGTTACAAGCTCTAGATAATGATCTATATAAATCGCACTATTCTTTAAATATTTGAATTTTGTAGTAAAATGTACTATTGTAACCTCCAGCAAGGGCTGCGTGCCTATGGTAACCCCCGGCACGGTCTCCTGCTGTCAATGATGGCAGGGATGTATGTCTCCATGTACCTTTTCCGCACCAGTGTCACACAAGAAAGCTCAAATGTGAGTTCAGAACATTTTCAATCATTTATTGGATAATAGTAGTTGCAACAGTGCATTTAACAATAGGACTTGTTACAAAGGCTACAGCTGTTTAAAAAGCAAGCCAGGTAAGAGTGGATTAAAAAAGCTCCTGAGATACACAGGGAAGAAACCCGAGAGGAACAGAGCAGTATGGGTGTATGAGTGGGAGCCAAAATACACAAGATAAGATGTCTCAATAGAAGCATCAGTGGCCGTTTCAGAGACACACAAGGTTATCACAAGACTAGTCATACATGTACATTTACAGACTCAAGAAGAAACAGGGATGAAAAGTGTAAATAAGATGATAATCCAAAATGCCCCGAATAAAACTGCGCAGTCTACTAGCCTGTAGGAAGTAAACTACATCCCCCAACCCCCACCATTCTACAAGGTATGTGGGAGACAGATAGAGACAGTCAGATATATATATATATATATATATATATATATAGATATATAGATAGATAGATAGATAGATAGATAGATAGATAGATAGATAGATAGATAGATGAGAGAGAGACGGATAGAGAGAGAGAGAGATAGAGAGATAGCGAGATATATATAGAGAGAGAGATAGAGAGAGATATATATGAGAGATAGAGAGAGAGACAGACAGAGAGCTTTTATAACTGTTGCATGGACTGACTACATATACTTCATTCTAACTTTGGAATACACACATCTATTAGTGTGTGTGTGTGTATTGTCTTACAGCTGAACCAATTCTGTATGTCATTTTACATTTAATACAAAGCCCCCTATAATTAGTATAGTATTAGATTTTTGCTGTGTATTGAATCATTAATTGTTTATTTTAACTACCATGCAGGTTTGGATTCTCTTCCTAGCTGCTTCATTTGGCTTCTGTTCTTATGGACCCATTGCTTTGTTTGGAGTAATTGCAAATGAGAGCGCTCCATCCAATTACTGTGGAACGTCACATGCCATTGTTGCTTTAATGGCAAATGGTAAGGTTTTGTAATATAAAATCTTTTAGGTTTTATGACAATTGTGTACATATTTACATTAGAGGTGCTGCTGTGTGGGCAAAATCACTGTATATTTAATTTTATATTGCCTTAACGGTATATATTATAAAATCAAAGAAAACACTGGATAATCTTGCTCACTGTGAAGATTTGTCATAACAATGGCCAAAATGCACTCAGACTCCTCATTGAGTCCTTAAAAGAACTGTTAGCGGGTTTTGGCCTGACTAAGGAGTGGTAAAATAAGTTGAAATGCATTTCAAAATATTTTAAATTATCTTTCACCTTATATATCCCTTTGTTAAAGTTCTCATGCTTTGGCATTACTTACCTTGGGTCCACAAGTTTGATTAACTTCCTGAACATGAAGCTATAAAAAAAGCATTTGAATTCATTTCATTAAATAAAATCATCGGAAAAGCAACCACCAATGTGGATGCCAGCTCAAACCATGATTCCACTGCCACCAATGGAGTCCCTTTCTCGCATGAAACGTTGCGTACGAATTCTCCCGTGTTCCTCGTTCACACCAGATCAGAACATGATGATTGTCTGGCTGCATCAGAGAAAAGGACATATGACCATTCATCACGGGTTCAATGATGCTCAGCAGCCCACCTTCCATACGGGTTCCATGGTGTTCAACGGATACTGGTCTTCTTTGTACTGTTCGAGTTTCTTGAAAGCAATTCCAATCTGCTAATGGCCACTTTTGTCTTTGGCCACGTTTGACCAGCTTCAAGATGTCCTATGGCTCTCTAAGCTTCACACTCAGGCAAATTGTGTTGTACAGGCATTGCGAACTGCAGAAAGTGCACTTTCAAGATCACGGAACGTTCTGATACTCCAACAGTTTCAGCCTTTTATATAGTGCATTTTCACCAATTATATAAAAGTAGTTTTTGCATCTCATTTGCATTATAGAACAACTTTCTTGGACTTGTAGTTTGCTTTTCTGGTGCTCTTGTTTTTATAAAAGAAACCAAATGCTTTTCTTATCCTTACTACAGAAGTTGTGCTCCCCATTTCTTTAGAAGTTCCTTACCTTCAGTTGTTTGTGAGGTGCCCTCTGCTGTTGAAATGTTCCTCTCCTCTGCCATCCTTTCTTATGGATATATAAACAAAGTAAAAACCTGACCCACTGTGCTGTTTTGTTGGGGTTGCAGCAAATCCCAAATGATAATGAACTTTGCTACTTTTCCAGCGCCATTTTATATATCATAATACTGCCCATCCGTTAATCTGCTTTATAATAAAAATGAACAGTGCTATAGTTTGTCTATACTTTGCCAATAACCTTCCATAATGCAATTCTGTACTGTTTTTACCAGTTGGAGGTTTCCTGTCCGGCTTGCCATTCAGCACTATTGCAAAACATCACGGCTGGAATACAGCATTCTTTGTAGCAGAAGTAACCTGTGTGGTCACCACAGCTGTCTTCTTCCTCTTCCGTAACATCCAAACCAAGATGGGACGTTCTGTAAAGAAGAGTGATTAAGCAGCAATACTCTGTAAGCTTTTAGTCCTATACTCTGTAATAATGAATAACAATTTAACTGGATTCTATGCTTGTTACCTCTTTAAATGCCTGATTCAAAACCCATTGTTACACACCAAGGCATACAAGTAGATGTCTCAAAACCAATCATTTACTAAAATTCTGTAACATTATCCAACCTGATGGTAACTGATGGTAATTTTGGGAAACTTATTTAAGATAACATCTGAACAAAGCTAAGACCGAGTGTGAAGTTTATGTAGTGCACAGTAACAGCTAAAATAATGATTGAATTGTTGGATGAATTGTTAGTATTGCGTTTAATATTCAAGTTATGACTATTGTAATAATTAAGACTGATTAGAAACAAATAATTTAGGTGCAGTGCTTATTTTAAAATTAACAGAGCAATTTTATTAATTGCACAATGTAGTACAGTACCGTGATTGTCCAGATATGTCAAATTTATTGTTTAATGAAGAACAAGTTAACAATCAGTTAAGTATATTTTACAGATATCTGCCTGGTATGCGGTACCATTCCACCCAGTTTCCCAGTTTTCTGGTTTTAAATATTTTCACAGTACGTTACTGTTCAAAATCAGTATTTGGATAAAACACAAATGTACCTGGTCAATCATACCAAGTGTTGGCAACAATAACTGAAAAACAAATTGGGGTGCTGTTTATTTTGTTTTCAGGAATTGGAAATCAGCTGACTGGAATGGCAGAGCCCTGTTTCATGTTGTTATAAATGTGTACATATCTATCGTTATGAAAACTTAAAAAATGTTTTTCAGTAACTGACAGTACTGGAAACTTAATTTGTGCTGTAGTGACTAACATTCCATTGTGGAAGAGAACAGTTTTTCATTGTACAGTATAATGTAGTACTGTTTTGTAAAGTATGGTTGAAATAAACATCTCTAAACACACTTCAGAAACATTTAATTTAACGTTGACATAAATAAGTACTTTATTTCATCAGTTATAAACTTTGATGAGTCAAGTCCACGGCAGCAACTAGAGACAGGAGCTCTTAATGATCCCCTTAACTGCACTAAAAATGCAGTTTTGTGTTCCATGATGATGAGATGACTTTTATATTAAGCCATCCAAACAAATGACAAACCAGAAATAATACATATTATATACATGTATGAAATATGCCATGCGTCACTGTTGACGTTCAACTTCAAGAACTTGGCCCAAATGTGCCAGCCTTCTCTGCAATTTCCAAGGCGCTCTTCAGGTTTTGGTCAAAAAGTTCACATCTGGAGAAAATAAGGAAGGAATTAATTGCATTGTTAATTGGAATACACCACATGTATCCTCATGTGTCATACATGATCTCACCACTGCCTTCCATCACATGCACACAAGACAAGCTATGACTGATGGAGGGGAGGCCTGGTCAGGGATCACCCCAACACTTCAACCTCTACCCTGTCTTTTGAAGGACTAGCATCACGTCCAGGACATGCTTAAGGAGATGCATTGTCCGTAATCTCCAGAGACCAGCATAAAAAAAATAATCCACCATCACACTGACCTGATGGGCATCTCCAGAGAGTAGAAAGGATTCTTTAGAGCAAAATCTGAATAGATTTCATAGATCTTCCTGAGGAGCATGTCAATGCCAGACTGCCGAGGATCTGCTAGTACAATGAACTTAATCCCTGTGAAAATTGAATTAATAAAAAAACATTAATTTTCAAGTCCTTCCACAATAATCCAATTAAAATATAATAATACGTTTCTGAAACTTGTTTCAAAATTAAATTCCAGCACGTTCAATGACATTTTAATCTCAAGAAGTTGTTACAAACGAAACATTAATTTCCAGTCAGGCTGGATTTAAGCTGTGATTTAGGGGCATTATATAAATGATTAAATTAAATGGAATGTAATCTTAAAAAATAGAACAGTTGGTGTCAGGTGCAAGTTTTACTATATTATTATCAACTATGCTGTATATTGAATGTATTTCTTTATGCAAGGCTATTGCCCAGTTATTCTGCTGCCTATATGTATATATATACTGACAAAAATTTTGGATTGGATTAACCGTACAGTCGCGGTCGACTCTGTCACTTGATGGATCATTGATCTCCACACAAATCTGTCTTTTATCGATTTATTCATGGAGTATTTGGCAGGATAGTGGAGTACTTTGCCATTGCTTTCTTCACCCTTCCCCATTTATCCAGGTTTGGCACCGGCGTGCAGCTGTTTCCAGTTACACGGCTGGGATGTTTGCATACACAAGTCAATGACAATTTAGAAACACCAATTAACCTAACACGCATGTCTTTGGACTGTGGGAGGAAATCGGAGTACCCGGAGTAAACCTACGCAGACACGGGGAGGACATGCCGACTACATACAGAAAGGACCCAAGCCTGGGATTGAACCCGGGACCTTCTTGTTGTGAGGCAGCTGTGTTAAAATTAGGCGATACTTAAAAATGAAATATCCCATAATTAATTAATCCCATAAATAATTAATTTTTGTGAGCAGTGTAGAAGGCAGAGAATTTACGAATGCATGATTGGCAGTGCATTTGGATTATGTATATCATGTTTACCTGTCAGTGTCTGAAAGCAGTGCAGTTTAAACACATCTGTCTCCAGCATTTCAATACCTGAGCTCCCAACTTCAGGTGACAGTTGTGAACCAATAGCAAAGAGCCTGTGAAGGAATAAGTTTATATAGTACATTACATTTTACTCTCACCCACAGTGGCTACAGGTTTTCTCTCCAGTTACGCAACAGCCATACTGGATTCTGCTTGTTTAATCAACTAGGCATGGTCTTCAAATAAGATTATTTGTATTAGGTGCTAATGCTTGGTTGGAATAAAAACCTGCAGCCACACCAGTCCTTTGAGATTGCGGTTTGTCATCCCAGCCACATTACCATTCCACATTACCACCGGCTGCCTCAAGTGTCTCAGGTTCCCTTTGGTTGCTTGTTGTTGTAAACACACCAGCTTCTAATCCATATTAGATATAGACAGGGCCAGATGCAAGAGACCACTAGTGAAGATGTTTCTATTTTGCACTTTATTCAGTTTAATCAAATGTGTTCCTTCCAAATCATATAATCAGCATAAGAATTTGCATGAAAAGTCTATAAAATAATATTTGAAAATATTTTACATGCATTTGGTGTGTCCTTCTTTGCTGTAATGCCAGGGTGCATTTAAGTTAATATGGACTATATCTGGCTTTATGTTATTAAGTGTCCACGTAAATGGACGAATAACCAAATGCTAATCAATTCTAAATTTTATTAATTCTGTCCAAGATTCAACTTTTCAGGTTTAAAGTGACAAAAAAACCATTGTATTAAATATTAAATATAAGCATTTTCACTAGTGGTCTCAGACATTTGGTCCCCACAAGAATCTGTACCAGCCTTGTCAGCTGTTTTCCAAGATGCTCTACAGATTTTGGTCAGTTCTTTTTCCTGCCTTATGCTTGTTGTGTTGTTCGCATAAAGTTCATACTGGCATTCTTAATATCTAAGTTATTTCAGTTCAAATTTATGTATACAGAATTTTTTAATGGACTTAAATGTCTTAAAATAGCTTTAAAGAGTTCAAATCTAACACACCAAATAACAACAAAACACATAATGATGGGCTGACCTGATCAGATCAAACACACAAAAAAGCCTTGGAATGCCAAAAGTGAACCAGAGTGTATTGTCTAAAATCAGAAACAGACCTCACAGCCATGTTCCAAAATCTAGAGGAAAGCCCTTTTAGTGAAGCAAAGGTACAGTGCAAACTCCATACTAGTACCCATGGCTTGGATGTGTTTGGGGGGCTGTCCACAAAATTGTCTATATAGTGATGTCTATATTTTGTCAGCAATGGTTGTTTAGTCGTTTCCCTATCCATCCTTATCATTTCATAGCTGCTTATAGATTTCAGTCAGTAGTTAGACCTGGTAGATATGGTAGGTTTATTACACTTGATCATTTGGCCGGAATACTATACTGTAGATAATAAACTAGGATCTGAGAGGAACTAAATGTGCTTACGAGTGAAACATGGAGGCCAGCATGAGCTTCTCATTAGAACTCAGTCGTGCTCGACCAAAGCGGATGGACACGGGATAGTTCGAAGGATCCTTCAGATATTCCAGTATTTCTTTTCCTTCTGCTGTGTATTTACCATTTACATCCACTCCGTTTATTGAAAGCACGGCGTGACCAACTGCACAGAACAAACAAAATAGATATGATATAAATGTACAATGTGTGTATTTATGTGAACAAACGAGTAAAGTACATGCACACAGGTCAAAGTAAACAAAGCTAAAGTTAGCCCACCTCGTATTCCGTCTCTCTGACCGAACGAAACAACCACCTTCTCGTCGTGAATCTTGAGAACTATATCGAGAGGAAAGCTAAACGTTTTCTCAACTTCTGTCCGAGGAACATAATTGTCATATTGGTAAATAAGTCCACCGGCCTTGTTGACAACATAAACACTGAATATCGCCATCTTTCTCCTCGGAATGGACATGTAATCACGTGACGGCAATCACGTGACAAGACATTGCGTCGAGGTATATCATAATAACAGACTACTACTTCCTACACTTCTCACAAAAATGAGGAGATATTGAATTAGGGGATATTTTATTTTTATAAATCCTCTAATTTTTGTGAGCAGTATACTAAAGAGCCGTGTGGAGAGAATACCCCTCTGCACTACTACTACTACTATTAATAATAATAATAATAACTGCTGTAGATTAATAATAACACATTATATTACAATTGTTTAACATAGTGAATAAATAAACACATTTGTCATTATTTTGGGACAGTCATTCCAAATGTTTTTCTGTAACGTTACCGTTCTCTCGCACAACACATAAAGGTTTTAAGTGTTTGTGTTATTTTTTCCCATTCTTCCTTCAATCATCTTAATGTGTGCAACAGTAAGGATTGTTGTAGTATTGTCTATTTCAAAATTCTCCATGCATTCTCTATTGGGGAAAGGTCAGGTGCAATGGATAATTGGGTACTTTCTTTTCCTTTGTAGGATTACAAATGATCTTAAGCTACTCTGATTTGTTGGACAGTGTGCTCAGTATCCACGGATAAAATACTAAAAATGAATAATGGACAACAGCCGTGTCCATCATGCAATTAAATGTAATTAAGAATTTGCCATCCTTATCGTTAATACTCTTAACTTAACAGCTCATATCCTGCTTATAATTCCAACAAACGTTTTAATTACTTTGCCAATTAACAGTTTGCAGTACAAATCTATTTACAATTTAAAAATGGAATTAATCTTGCTACTTAAGGTGAACATACATCACTTATCCATTTCTTTTCATATCCACTTGTACCAATTCATACATGGGGCTGGGACCTAACTGGCAACATGGGGTGCAAGACTTGAACCAACCCTAGACTTGGGACCAATCTATCACAGGGAGCATACACATATACTCACACCAGGAAACATTTTAGACACCAGTTGACCAAACTCATGTCTATGGTAATGCATGTAGCAGTAGCCAATAATACCACTGTATTAAGCTTTTTACATTTAGAGCATTTAGCAGACACTCTTACCCAAATCACCTTACAAGTTTCAGTATATAGTGTTACATTACAATCAATTTTTTTTTGATAAATTATTTCAGGTTATGCAGTATCTACGAATAATAAATAGTAAAACTTGTTTTTGAATAGAAAATAATTGATTAACAACTTAAATCGAAATTTTGTGACACACTCAGAATCATCAGGCACCACTGTAGTATTTTCAAATGAATTTGGTTTTTTTGTGAAGAAACAGTTTCCTTCCTTATGAGTTTGAAGAAAGAGGTAGCTGCAGATCTTATCGCTGATGATGGTTAAGAGGGTGAGTCAAACTTCAGTTGTTATATTATACATTATTAAACTATACTGCTCATAAAAATTAGGTGAAAATTAATGCAATAAAATAATGAAATATCATGTATTCTGAGCCGTGTATATATTGCAGGTAATCTTAATATCATTGATAGGTGAGTGAATAGATATGCAATCAATTGAAAATCTGAACTAACCAACACATGAAGCGCTCTGAAATTCTCTGTACAGCATAGAGCTTTTGTTTGTTTGTACAGATGGGTGATTGTGACAAACATATTTCTAAACATTTGAATTTTATTGAAAGTATACAGTCTAATGCCAAGGACTGGGTATTTTTGGTCAATATTTGTTCTGATGATGTTTGATGATATTAAGATACACAGCTCGAAAAATTAAAGGAACACATCTGACCTCAATGGGAAAAATAAATCATGTAGAATATATTTTCTGATATGGACTAGTGTGTTAGGAACAAAAGGATACCTCATTATTTGATGGAAATGAAAATGATCAAAGTACAGAGGATAGACTTCAAAGACTCCTCGGAAATGTATACGAAAAAAAATGATCCAGCAGGCCAGTCAATTTAGCCATATGCTCCTAATGAGACGACGGATGTATCTCCTCCCAGATCTGGACCAGTGCAACACTGAGCTCCTGGGAATTCTGAAGTGCACCCTGGTGGCATCGGCTCGACTGAGACATAAGGTCCCAGATGCATACTTCTGGATTAGGTCAGGCAAGCAGGAAGTATCAATTACTTAATCCTCCAAGCAGGGTGGGCAGACAACAGCATCAATTCCTTAATCTTCCAAAAACTGTCTACATACTCTTGTCACATGAGGCCGGGCGAGGAATCAGGAAGAACCCAGGACCCACTGCAACAGCATAGGGTCTGACAGTGGGTCCAATAATTTCATCCTGATAGCTAATGGCAGTAGACATCTGTGCTTCCAGGGATATGCCTCCCTAGACCAAATAAGCAAAAGAAACTAAAAAAAGGAGAGCTGTTGATCTTGCATTTGTTTCTGTGTTTCCGTTTATGTATTTAGTTTCACAAACCAGAATGGAAGCCATCAGTCTGACCACTGATATGATCAGCACCACAGTGTCCAACACATCAAATCAATCATCAAAAACAACACAGGACCCATGCGTCGAGGCAAAGGCGGCAGTCCATCCGTTTTTCATTTCCTTCTTCTGTTTAATCTTCATTGTTAGTTTGGTATTAAACACCATAACCATGCGTGTGTATTTCTGCACCTCGCATGAGTTCCAGTCCACTGTCACTATCTACCTGAAGAACCTGGCTGCGGCTGACTTCTTCCTCTGTTTGTTTTTGCCCTTGCGCATTGCCAACTATGTGACCACCTCTACTCTAATGAAACGCATTTACTGCAGTTTTGGTTCCCCAGGATTCTACCTCAACATGAATACCAGTCTCCTTTTCATGAATTACATTGCTGCCAACAGGTACTGTACCTTTGATTAGTGATTGAAGTAGGATTTCTACTTTTATACATTGCAAGTTACAGACCAAAACGCATTCAGGACAGTCATTCTCTTTGTCTTTCACTAGGTATCTAAAGATTGTCCATCCATTTCAGACTCACAGGCTGCAAAGGGTCTGCACTGCACGCTGTATCTCCATCATTACCTGGGCTGTGTTAATGGGTATTTTTGTCATTTATATTGTCATTTTTCTCTGCACATCGTTGGATCCAGATAAAATTTTACCTGGCACTGACTGTCAATCCCTCCACGGCAAACAAATCAATGTATATAACAAGATTATACTTTATCTGTCTGTTATTATTTTCTTGTTTGTTTTGGTGTCACTAGTACTGTCATACGGGGGCATCATACAAAAACTCAGATGCACTCAAGCATCTCTACATGCCAAAGGAACCGATCGCAAATTGATCAAGTCTAGACGTAACGTGCTAGTACTTATTGTTGTGTTTTGTGTCTGTTTTGTGCCCTATCATGTGGTTAGGCTGCCTTCAGAAATAATTAAACCCCTGTTGAACGACTGCGCTAAAGAGCAAGCATTTTACATTGCAAAAGAGGTGACAGTTTTGCTTTCAGTGTGCAGTGCTTGCTTGGATCCTCTAATATATTTTTTCTTCTGCAAGACATTCAGAGCTCAATTTGCCCTCCAAAAAGCCCAAATGTCATCTAGTCTAAATTTGAGGAAGGTTTCAGTAGAAAAGAGACAAACTAGCAAGACATTGGATAACACACAGACCAGGGTAACTGTAGAAACTGTTGTTTAAACTTAAAGATGGATGATATTTGCCAGACCCCTAGACCAGACTAGACCCCAAAGTTCTGATGGAAAAATGACTGTGCTGACTGTGCTTTACAAGGCATCTTGGAATTTATTGTTGCAACTGAGGTTAGCAAATTGTATCCAATACATGCTTTAATACTTGTCTCTCCGATTCTTGTTCGTTCTACTGTTTCATAGTAGTGCTGGTAATGCAATGGAAATTTGATAAACGTCTTAAGTAAATGTCACTTCACACAAAGATGACCCACTTACTGGCCATTTTCTGGATTGTGGAGACTGTGCGAATGCGCGATTGTGTGTTTCTCTTATCATTGGCTAAAATGGCTCAATATACTGGTTAGAAACATTACCCGCATACTTTGACCAAATAGCATATTTATATGCTGCAACATGTAGCCTGTGGTTTTGAAACTTTGAGTATTGGAACGTTTTGTTTTCTTGCTACAAGGTTTTGTAACCCCATTGCGGATTATCCCTTTTTTAGTTTGTGAAATGCAATTAGCTAGTTATGAGCTTAAATTATGTTAGACCGTTGAATAAATCAAGACATTACAAAGATAACGTTTTTAACCTTTTGAGACAACAATATACCTTTGGTTAAGGTTAAAATGCTATGCCATTATGTAGAATTCCTAATGACTGTGTATTAAGCTTTGTGAGGCTTTGAAAGTAAGCACAGACGTAGAAGCTACTATATATTCAGATGCAGAAATGTGCATTTGATGAGGTCTTAACTTCCCTACTTCATCATGGAGGATCAAATGAAGGCTGGGATACTTGATCCCCCAAATTTAAATTAGTTTTATGTTTTTTACCCAAAACTAATAACTCATTTGTTTACTTAACTAATAATTATCTTTGCCTTCAAACACTTTAACGTTTATTGTTATTTATTGTTTTTTAGTCTGGCTTTAGCAACCCATTCTTATCTTCAGAGGTCTTCACTTTCTCAATGTTCTCTTTATGCTGTTTTCATATAGGCTACTTCCTTTTATTTTATCATTTCTAATTAATATCCTAACTTCTCTTGACTTCCCTTGAACAACCTTCCTATTGTCTTTTTATATTTCCCTACCAGCTCCACAGCTGCACACGTATAACTATACCTTCACACCTAAATGAACCATGCTGACTCTTGGCCACTTAAAATTTTTTAAATAATGTTATCTTTAGGACAAAGCAGCATGAGCCAGCAAAACCTGTGACCACGCAAGTGACCACGCAGTTGCTTCTGGG
Organism: Parotocinclus haroldoi; assembly: GCA_034779995.1. Lineage (NCBI taxonomy): Eukaryota > Metazoa > Chordata > Actinopteri > Siluriformes > Loricariidae > Parotocinclus > Parotocinclus haroldoi. Next base: position 14,349 of record JAUZST010008954.1, read on the forward strand.
GAATGTAGCTCACAAGAGTTGTGACTACCTTTTACTATAGCTCACTGCCACCCTCTTTGGTCAGAGCTGATAGCGATGATAAAATATGTATAAAAAGTTTCCTTAGTTGAAGAATCCAGCTGGTCTAGTGGACACAAACATTTTCTGCATAAACTAATACACACAGGTTGATTTGGAATTGACAGTTAATTTTATCTCTAAAACAGCATTGTGTATTTCTTTTACTTCATATGTCACTTTAGAACATTGCTTCTACATCAATGTGCAAGATCTACGTGGTGTTTTGCAAACTTAAGGGTTTTCTTGCAGAACAGTATGAATCTCTGTAGTGTCTTTCCATGAACATCATACTTAAGATATTTCAAAATATAGTGCACATGCAGACTTTCTGAGTTTACATATCTTGCATGATACATTTATTCTGTTATTATTTTTTCCCACCTAGTTTAAAATGCATGCTATGATCTGTCATGTCTTTGATCTTTGTTATTTGCAAGATGCCTAAGTGGTACTGTAACTTTTAAAAAATAAAATGTAAAAATTGTAGTCAGTTTGTCTTATTGTGGATTGATAAATATCCCTGATTTTGGTAATTCATCAGTGCTGTGCCACAGCCACGGGAAATATCGTGTGCTGCATTGTGGACTTTTCGCCAAGACCATTGTTGAAGTTTCTTCATTGGTAGCAATCTTGGATTAACACTACGTAATGTCATACGCATGTCATCCACAGTCTCAGTTTCTCAGAATTTGGCTGTCAGGGATGCAACAGTGCTGTGTGAAATTGGTGTTTTTTCTTGATGTCGGTTGGTGAAGTCAGCTGCGCTCCCTGTACATCAAAATTGTCAAATACATCTTTAGTTACCTGTGATGAACATTAAAAGTTTAGAATTTTTTAGAATTAGAGTTGATAACTTTCGAACCACAAGAGATATTGCAAATCCAGTTGCAGCGATCGGTTTATAAGATGATTCTGGTCTTCTTTGGTATCTTACATAGTCACCTCACTATTGGAAAAAAAAAAACTTGCCAAAACACTTTGATCCAAAACACAACTCACTAAGAAGGAGTTGTTGGAATCAACTGAAACATTAACATGAAATATAATAAAACATATTTGTAAGTGAAACTCTGTCAACTGGGCAAAATGCATTGTAGAGGCAAGCCTAACAGTCAACAATCTTTCACCAAGAAGTACACTAGTCAAAAGAAGCGTGTGAAAGCCTTTTTAGCCTGATTTGCCTGAGACATACATGCTGCATACAAGTTTTAGTCAGTGTAGCTTTGTTAAACAACCCCAAATCCAGTGAAGTTGGGAAGTTGTGTAAAACATACATAAAACAGAATACAATGATTAGCAAATCTTTTTTAATCCATAATCAATTCAATACACTACAAAGACAATATATTTAATGTTTAAACAGATAATCTTTATTGTTTTAAAGATCTCAAAGTTCCTCATCGTGCAATTGCAAGGAATTTAGGGATTTTGTGAACACAGTTCATCCCTCCATCTACAAGTGAAAGTTAAAACTGTGCCATGCAAAGTGAAAGCCATATATCAACAACACCCAGAAACACTGCCGGCTTCTCTGAGCCCTAACTTGTCTGAGATGGACTGACGCAAAGTGAAAAAGTGTCCTGTGGTCTGACGAGTCCACATTTTAAATTGTTTTTGGAAATCAAAGAGCCAAAGAGGAAAAGGACTGTCAAAAGCCATCATCTCTGATGGTATGGGGGTGTGTTAGTGTCCATGGCATGGATAACTTGGAGCAACATATGCTACAATCCAAGCAACATCCTTTTCAGGGATGTCCCTGTTTATCTCAGAAAGACAATGCCAAGCTTTATTCTGCACATGAAGTGTAGTTTTGTAATAAAACAGTGCAGGCACTAGACCTGCCTGAAATCCAGACATGTGCTCCACTGAACATGTGTGGCGCATTATTGTAAAATACAACAACTGAGATCCTGGACTGTTGAGCAACTGAAGTTGTACATCAAGCAAGAATGGAAAACAATTGTACCTACAAAGCTTTAAAAATTATATTATATTATAGGTGAAAGATAATATACAGGTGATAGAGGGACAAAGGAGTACTACACACAATAGGACAGATACAAACACTTACAAACGCCATTTACACCTTGTTACAAATAAGCAGTGTAAAGTCAGACATACAAATTTGAATAACTTCAATATAAAATGTCTCTAAACACATTAACCAATTTACAACCGACTCTAGTCCAAATGTTAGCTAAATAGCAAGAATATGACTAGTAAAGTAAATACTTCTACAGACTTCTGCTCTCAAACTCCTGCCTCTGCTTGTGGATCTTTAGCATGGATTGGCTGTTGAGATGATTGCGTTGATTAGCTTTTTACGGCCACAATATCCAGACAGACAGATTATTGTTTCTTAAAATGTATTAGAAGTATTGAGACCTCAGTCATAAAATCAAATATATGTTGACTAGATGGTTGTTAAATGGTGCTTACTTGTATTTCCAATTAAAAATGAAACAAAGCTTGTAATTTAACAGGGGTGCTCAAGCTTTGTGTACCGTTCTGGGTTTTTCTAATGATCACAACTTTTAAATCGTGATTACAGTAAACTTGCACTGGGGACACTGGTATTCCAATGGGCTGAGGTTTAATACCAATTAACTACTGGATGTTTATTCTTTCTGTTAAACGATTTGCTTGACTTTCATCGTATTTGCAGTTTTTTATGACAAAAAATCCAGACTACCAGAGTACAAAAACAGAACAAAGGCACTTAGTGCATAACAACTAGCCATCAGTACCTCTCCTACTACAGCCCTGCCATGTACAATTCTATAAATACTGATTCTGGTTTTAAAATGATTCGTGCCACCAATTACTGACACCCAGCAGGCTGAAACATAGTTACCTAAATGACTCAGTCTAACTACAGCTGCTGAGCCAGAAGTCATTGTTAGAGAGTGAGTCACTCATGTCGGAACCGGTCTAGGGTCTGATTATACTGATCCGACTTTTATTTCCATCCTTTTCATCCTTTCCTGCTGTGGAGACACTGAACAACCAGTAGTCATAATTCTTTGTGAGTCTCAGTACAGACACCACACTACTCTATAGAGCTGATTGGAAATCAGTGCAGGGAGTGCTGTGAGACAGAAGGGGTGGGGTTCTTTTGACGGTTAGCTGGAGCTGGTCCATTATCAGATTTATGAGAGGCAGCTGTTGAGTACTTGACAGACAGACGAGAGCAAGGATCTCAGTTTTTGCTGTTACTCCTCTGCAGAGGACAGCGCGGCTGTGTGTCACTGCACAGCCCAGCAACAAGGGTAAGAAACCTTTTCATTTCTCCCTTCATACTAAACTACAATAAAACAAGATGATGTACATATTTCCATAGTTATTTTTCAAGGTCTTTGCAGGTTTTGAATACAAATTCCAAAAGCTGATTGAGCTTGAATAGTTTTGATAGTCTCTTTGATACATTTTATTATCACAATTATCATGGAAAGTAGTGTTACATTTGACTGAACTGCTGTGGACTTCCAGTATATCATAGCTGTCATTCTTTTCTTGTCTGGATCTTGTTTTCCTGTTTGTCTTGATATTATTACAAACACTTTCTGCTCGCTTTAAATTTAGGAGCACAGACTTGTGGTCTATTTTTAGTGGCTTGAGGAATTACAGTGCAGTTGAGTTATGCAGACATTATTAGACTAAGTGGGGGAAACTTCAGGGAGCTTGTCGTTTACCCTCCACCTCTCTCCAATGGCACATAACAGTATATTCTCCAGCAATTCCATACGGACAAGAGCTATATAAAACCCTTTATGTAAACTTTCAACAAGCTCTTTTGGTATGTGATCAAGTCATGTTTGTATAACACAAAGATGTTAGACCAGAGTGGTTTCAGTAGACTGTGTGTAGTGTGTACGTTCTGTATTTATCCTGGTAACTAGGAAGGAATAAAGAAGAATGAGAGAGCAGTAGGAATGTTTGTGGAAATATTATGCTCAGAAAGAGAAACGTAGTAGCAGTCTGCTATTGCCTTTGTCTTAAAGTTAAAAGGTCTGTCAACTTTGCATTTCCGAATTTTACTAAAGTGGGTATTTTTTGGATTTACTCACATACTTACATAAAGGGGGTGTATCCATCTACTTAAAAAAAAAACACAAGGAAAAGTGAAAATCTGTCTCTGAAGTACAAAACAGTAATGTTTGGATGAGTTGCCATGGAAAGACTGGTTTGTAATTAAAGATTCCAGGTCTCCCTCAATATTTTCCTACACCACAATCTACATATTTAGACCCCAGTACATTATATATGGCTATTTACTCGTTTTGTAAGTATTTAACATAAAATTGTCCATCCATTTTCAAGTTTTTCAGGTATTGTGCTATGGTGGAACAGAGTACAGTATTTATTAGTGCCAGGTATGTAAAGCATGTGTAGCAGACCCTGAAACAGAGTCATGCAGATGAGAGGAACTTCATACACAGCAAGCTAGTCTTGTCATCTTAAACAGCCGACACTGCACTTTTAATCCTAACTGACCTAACCACGAATGTATCTGTGGAAAAAAAAACGAAACAATCTGTTGTTGTGGCAAAATGATTAGTAGTTTTCTGTTTAAAAACTGATTATATAGGTTTAAAGTGATGTGTAGATAAAGGGTAACGAGTGGCAACCTTTAGTATAAAAATCTACAAAATATAGAGACAGATGAGAGTGGCATAACACTCTACCTGTCATTTGAGTTTATTGTATAAATCTTCCTGTCGATATTATCTTATCACATACTACAACATACTAATGTTGAAGTATGTGACTCCCAATTAAACTGGTCATTTGATTTAAAAACAATATTTCTTTTTGCTGATTTTACCCTAAATAAAAAGAGCTGATACCAAATATGAAGTCAAAAATATGGCATACATTATTTTTTTCACAACTGAGAATTGTTTTAGTAAAGATTATAAAGTCAAATATTAAGGGTAATAAGTTCTGAAGTAGCAATATCAAGCAATATACACTGAAAAAATAGGGGATGTTTCCAACTGAATACAAAAAGGATCCCACAAGAACTGCTACACACACTGATCCTGTCCATGCCCCATTACTGTCAGTGTTTTGACAGTTTTATGTGACCATACACCCTACTAAACAGTCAATGTGTGGCACTGTCCAGTTTAACAGGCTTCTGTTCACCCCCATGAATATATCACTTGCAACTAATTTACGATAATTGAGTTTGCATCTTATTTGCATACTCAAACAACTTTCTTTGACCTTTAATTTGCTTTTCTGATTATCTTGGTTAATGAAATAAAATCTAATGCTTGTTTTAATCGCTTCATATTAGTTTTGAAATATCCCCTAATTTTTGTGAGCAGTATATTACAGCAAATATATTAAAACCATTTATAAACTATTGTTTAATCAAGAGAGCAATAGTAAATATTAACTGTTAGGGAAAAATTCTCTTTTTAGATGCTCTGGAATAGTTAAGATCAGGGTTGTCATGCTGTGAACACCAGCAGTGGAAGCTTTCTCCTTGTTCTTCTTTCATAGCTCTAAGATTTGAGAGAAATTGGATCAAGTGGCTATAAAGAAAATGCAAGAAGAATACTGTTAATCTATTTAAATGGCCCCACATCTGGCCTCTGCTTTGTGTGACGCTGGGAGTATGATACTTGTGATGCATGATCATCGATGGAAAACTGACTTTATATCCGTGTTTTGACTTTATTGCTAACTTTGTAATGTGTCCACTGTGTATTGACTTAATTGTAACACAGTTATTGTTTCTTGACTTTTAAAGGGTTTTACACTGCTATTAAAAATCATTTTTTCTTATTGCAACAAGCTGGAATCAGAACAATATACAGTGTATCATGATCACTTTATTAGGCACACACCCTCATTACTACACTCATTGTCCATTTAATCAGTTCTGTCATATGGATGCACTTTTACTTGCAATTACAGACTGTAATTCTCTGTTACTGTACGTACTTTGTTTGTGCCTTTTCCATGACCTCCAATGGTCAGGACCTCCACAGATCAGGTACTATTTGAAGGGAAAGTTGTTCTTCGAACAGAAGTGAGACTGATTTTGGTTGGTCTACCAATTTTAGTCCAGCAGTAACAGTGAGATGTTTAAAAACTAAAGGAGCTCTGTTCTGTCCAGTCCTCTTATACCAGCTCAACACACACCAACACCCAGTCAGTGTCACTGCAGTGCAATGTCGTTTTAATAATTCAAATTTTTGTAATTCGTAACAAAATTCAGTATTTGCTAAACTCTTAGTGGCGAAACTCAATATAAACACATTTCTTACATATTACATCGGAATATTCAAACAGATGTGTAGTAGTTTATTTTAATGTACGATGTAAATCTTTGAAATCAGGGTAATGAGGGAGGTGAGAACACATATTTTTAATGGAACACACAGTATGTTCTAATTTATTTGGAGAATAAAAATGCTTCTTCTGGCTCATTTTATTTTAAAACTTGACGAAGCGTCATGGCTTATAGCAGTGACATAGCAGGTACTATCTTACATCTGTATGATGCCTACTGTCTGTATGGTGATTGCCATGTTCTTTTCACGTCTATTATTTCCGTTTCTTAAGGCAACTGAACTCCCTAAAATCCCCTATACATCAATGTTTCTATGTCTCTGCAGATGGTGCGTGAACAGTATGTTTCCACTACAGATGATTCTGGTGGGCCAACACCAGTTACTGAATTTATCTATACGATTGGTATCTATGGATGGCGGAAACGTTGCCTCTATCTGTTTGTCCTGCTCCTCATTATCATCCTGGTGGTGAATTTTGCCCTTACAATCTGGATCTTGAGAGTGATGTGGTTCAATGCGGTAAGATTTGAGTACTTTTTATCACTTCACTGAAATTGTATAGTAACTTTACTAATTGATTAGTGAAATGTACTGAAAAGTCTTACTTTTTGGCACCACAAGATATTAGTTGCATCCAATCCTCAAATAAAATTGTTACATATAAATGTTACATATTATGATTTCTATATAATCTGTGTAGTGTGTATTGTGGTGTTTTAATTGCAACCTTAATTAGTGTATTAATCTTAATGAAAATGCAGGGTGAGTCAAAAGTCACAGGACAGGCCACACACTGTGTCATGGATTAAAAATGTGCCAAAACCATTGTAGAGGTTTTTTTGTCTGTAGCAGTCTTTGGATGAAATAGCAGTGACGAGCAACAAAACGTTTTGTGTGGATAATATTTGAACCACAAGAGATTATTGATTGTGGCAATTGATTTCTGAGATAATTCTGGTCTTCTTTGATATGCTACATAACCACCTTCCCATTGGAAAACTTGCCATTGATCCAATATGGAAGCTTGCAAGGTGACAGCCATGTTTATATGACATAGCCTAAAAATAAAAACTACCTCTCCATCCTGTGCCACCCAAATTCCCTCCACTCACACAATCTACCCAGAAACATCTTATAAAGATCTTGCACCATAAGTCCATTCTAAATAGTTTTTTAAAGATACTTTGTATTTCCCTATTATCTGTTGCATAGACATTTTCTCAAGTTATGCCCCTGCTTATCCTGGTCAGAGCAGTGGGGTTGTGTCCAGAGCCTATTCTGGAATTCACGAGGGGGCAAGTGTTCCCTGAATGGGGACCAGTCCTTCACAGGGCTAGGTAAGTTGCTGTTGCAGTATGAAGGAAGAAGTAAAAGAAGGAAGAAGTCTGACCTCCTGTCCCTCAAATGAAGCCAGTTGCTCTACAGTGTTAGTGGTCAAAAACGACCTTGGATATCCTTAGAGCGGGAAAATAACTGAATGTATGTGTACTTAAATGCCTACTACATGTTCCGATATCGAAGGAACATGTAAAAACCTGTATATTAAGTATCAATATAAGTTGAAACAACGATATAAACAGCTATAACTGGCTGAATCTTAGATGTCATTCATATGGGTAAATATTGCACTAATTTACATTATCAGCAGCCTGGTATAAATAAATACAAACTAATCCCTGGATTTGGATAGATTTGTATTTTGGATAGATGTGACTTGACTTTCACAGTGTGTTATATGCTAATAAAGTAGTACTGAAGTAAAAGCATTTTTATTTTTATGTTTGTAGGAAGGCATGGGATACCTCCAGGTCAGAGCAGATGGGGTGAGGTTGGAGGGCGAGTCAGAATTTCTCTTCCCTCTCTATGCTGAAGAGATTGACTCCAGAGAGGTTCACAGTCCCACCCATTTCCTTACTTATATAGCAAATCATGTGCTTAACAAGTTTGAAGCATAATTAGTAACATGTGATGCAGGTCCGTTTTATTTTTGGCTGTACTAAACAGGAAAATGCTCAGTTAATTGCTTACAGTTTGTTGGATCGTAGTGGTTTCAGTTGATTTTAACTATGTTTAACAGATGTTGGCTTTTGGTTCTTACTGATTATTATTGGGGTCAGGATTTAGTTAGAGGTCCTAAATAAATGTGAAAAATGAACTATCCACTTTACATAGAGAGGAAACTGTGCATGCGGTATTTTGTAATTTTTTCATCCAGTTTAGGGATTATGTAAATCAGAGTACATACTGTTGCCTTCTTTCCTGTTTTTTTCACTCTCCTTTTTAAGAAAACAGCTTATGGCCTTGTAGCAGCTGGAAACGTATACTGTTTTATCCTGTGGCTAATGATGTGGTTTCAATGTGTTTTGTTTATACATGACCTCATTACTTGAACTTAATTAAGGCTGACTTTAATTATGCACAAATATTTGATTATTTATGCACGCAAATGGTTTAGTGTAAACTGTGGCACTCCACGATTACTACAATCCTTTTTGAAGTTACTGTTTTCTGTTTTAGGACTCAGCCCTACTTGTGCACTCCACTGATAATGTAACCCTCAATGCCCGCAATTCCAATGGTGATGTAACTGGAAGTGTATCTGTCGGTATGAATCTGTTCTACTGGCCATGACATATAGACATGCATCTCGGTCACAACTTGGACAATAATTCTAATATGTCGTTTGAGATTTCAAATCTCCATCTGTATTTAAAACATTTAGCAGACACCTTTAGCTAGAGTAACAACATACAGCTTTCTTCTGCAATTCCAGGTCCACTTCAAGCCAGAGCCTTTGGGCAGGACTTTACTATCAGCTCAAAAAGTGAAAAGACCCTGTTTTATGCTAATGCAAAAGAAGCAGTTGTGGGAACTGGGAAGCTAAGAGTTACAGGTATGCACCATCCAGTATACAGTTCCGTTAACCCATAAATGTATATGCTTTATTCTTAACATTTGAGATTGTTTTTGCCCAAAAATAAGGCAATTTTCCTGCTAAATAACCAGGTGAGCAATACAAAAAGAAAAAGTGTTTTAAATATAACCTGAGTAAAAGCTAAACAGAACCAATTAAGTATAATTATTTTACTTACGTATAGTATAGGAATCAGTATGTCTGTAATATTGTATATTGAATATGTAATATACAAACTTTTATTTCATTGCAGACAGTATGACAGACATGATATTTCATTTTTTTTATCTGGTCCTTTTAATTTCATTTTCATATGTTAGTATACATCAATTCCTGCATTTCAGGCTTGCAACAGGTTCCAAATCTAAAGTTGGGATGAGGGCGATATAGGGCTAGTAATAGAGGTAAAGAAATCTAAATTATGTGATTTCAAGCAGGTGATGCCTCCTCACAGACTCAGCCTATTGTGGATGCTGCTTTAGTATCAAATGACATGTTTGAAATCACATCATTATTTATGTTCATGTCATTCCTAAATTGATTCTGTCATAACGTTTTTTAAAATTTGTTGCATGGCCTGAAATGTAAGAATGGATGTCTATTAATTTCATAAAATGAAAGTGTCTTGACAAAACATGAATTTTCAATTAAATAAAAGTAAATGCGTGCTCTTTGTGTGCATTTTCCATACTGTCTTCCAAACTTTTTCTGATTTGCGGTTTTATTGGACTATTAACAGCTTCCATTATGACTCAGTTTAGAATTCTACCCTACAAACTGTATATTAAAATAATTTAAATAATGATATTTTTTGATGATTTTTAAATAGCTTGTTAAAAGTTATAGTTCACCTTTCCAGACTTTTCCAGTTCATTTAGCAGAACCCTGTGCAGCAGAACACAATTCATTTTGTATAGCGGTTATTATAGCCAAATTATTATGTGCTCATTCTGTTCTTGTTCTTCATAGAAATCCTAGGACTGAACATTCTGCCATAAAAAGGCACTGAATGAGATTTTTAAAAATATAATTAGAGCAATATCAATTAAATAATCTGTCAGACAAATAATGTGCTAATATGTCATTTTCATGTGCAATTCTTTGGGGTGCCTTATAAACCTAGATTTTAAATGTGAACAAAAGAATCAGTATTATTTTTCTTTAATCAACCATATTCACATAAACCTTAGATCTGTGCTGTAGATAAAGGCCCAGGCTTTAAACAAAACCCATTAGATTTTTCATGAGACATACCTACACTGTATATATATATAATGCTACATCAATACTACCCAAACAGCCCTGAGTTACTCAGCTCATTTACATACATTTTAACAAAAATATGTGAACAAAACCTACAGTGTGTGAATCAGGCTAATAAGAAAAACCTTAACCCATAATTGGTTAATCCTCTATTGTTTGATTTCAGTGTGACTAAAACAGAAGTGTAGGTTTTTGATTCACTTTCTGCTTTCTGAACTTAAATACACAATTACAATGCAAATTTTTTTTGATTTAGGTCCTGAAGGTGCGCTTTTTGAGCACTCTGTCGAGACTCCTCTGGTCAAAGCCGAGCCTCTGAGAGACCTGAGGTGAGTGTGTGACAAGTCTTCATACTTCACAAAGTTCTTACTTTTAAAAAAGTCGGTCAATTAAAATATTACATTTCCTCTTTTTGTGGCCAAAATTAATCAACTGAGTGCTCAAATCAACCTTAAGAAAGGACATTTCTATTTCACCTTTTTGACCATCATGTATGCCACTCCAAAATGATGTAACAGATGTTTTGCAAAATTAAGGAATAGCTTGTGGCTATAGAAAAATCTGGGCAATGTGACCAAATGTAATATCAATATAAGGCTTAATAACATCACTTTATTGAGAATTCAATTCATCTCAAGGTGTATACTGGTTAGTCATAACAGTAAAACGACCTGCCAAATATTGTGTTGGTCGCCAGGGTGCCACCAAGGCTCTAGCCAATTGAGGCATGGACTCCACAAGACCGCTGAAGGTGTACTGTCATGCTTGCCAAGTTGCTTGCAGCAGGCAGATCCTTTAAGTTCTGTAAGTTGAAAAGTGGGGCCTCCATGGATCGAAGTTGGTTGTCTAGCACATCTCAAAGATTAGATTGAGATCTGGAGAATTTGGAGGACAAGTCAGCATCTTCAACTCACTATAATATTATTCAAACCATTTCTGAACAATTTTTGTATTGTGACAATACCATTGGCATTGAGGAGTATACTTGGTGTGTAACATTTAAATGATTAATATGTTTAAATAATTGGTATGTGGTAACATTAACATGAATGTCAGAACCCAAGTTTGCCCAGCAGAAAATTACTTTTAAATATATAGATATATAGACATATGTTTCTATGTTTCTGGTTACTCAAACATGACATCCAAGGCATTGATATTACTTTGCGTAATATCACCTTTGCTTTACAACAGCCTTTATTCTTCTAAAATGACATTTTCAAGGTAGTTTTCTTTTGTAGTTGAGCTCAAGGTCCTGTCCAGCCAAGTCCTCAATCAAAGTTGGCCATCCAATTGTCTACAGACATTGTTTAAGGACAGCAAGGCAGAAATTTAATTAACTGACTTGTTGGAAGTCAGTTATAGATGGGTGAAGCTTCTTCAGACTATAGATGGGTCAACTTGGCATTGGCCACACTAATTGTTTGCCACTGTAACCTATAGATGCTGTTTCTTCCTGTGTTTTTATTTATTCGTTTACATTTGCTTTTTTTAGTGCTACATACAAATGTCCTGTAAGTTCTGGTTGTGTTACCTTTGATTATTTCTTATAAGGTTGGAGTCTCCAACCCGGTCTTTGAGTATGGAAGCCCCTAAAGGTGTTCACATCCAGGCCTTAGCAGGGCATGTAGAGGCACAATCAAGTCTGGATGTTATTTTGCACTCATCTGAGGGCCTTGTAAGTGCACATAACACTCATTTCACATTTCAAGCATACATTACATTCATAATAAGTTATTTTAACCTTACTTTACATTATGTCCCCTTTTTTATATACTGTTAGTAATTAAAGTAATTCTAAGTTAATTAAACACATGGTCATTCGGTAATCATTTATCGTTTTCTGCACATGGTAATGAAATTGTTGTCTTGAACAGTTCATACACTTACTCACTACTTTTGTACTAGACAAAGAATAGCTATAACTGTGTTTCGTCCCTCAAATTACTTAGCTGGACCATTTTGGTTGGTGGACAATTCTCAGTCCACCAGTAACTATAGGGTGTTTAGAAGAACACTTTATAACATTTATACAGACACCACACAAAACAACATGTTATTATTATTATTATTATTATTATTATTATTATTATTATTATTATTATTATAATTATCATCACTAATGTGCTGAAGATGGTTCAGTGGACGTTTCTTATCACTGATGGACAGTATGGAGGGGGTGACAGATTGTGAATAGTAACAAATAACTTATCTGATACATATAAATTGAGTAAATCAATTGTGTTAAGTAGAATCTCATTCTCTTCTGTACATTTTCCATGTTATGTTGCAGCTTGTTTTGGATGCCGAGTCTGTTCGGCTGCCCAACTTACCCATGGGTAAAGGTCAAACATCAGGTGACTCTCAAGACCTGTACAAGATTTTTGAGGTGTGTGCTTGCCCCAGTGGAAAGCTTTTTCTCTCCAGTGCTGGTGTCTCCTCCACCTGTAGTGACCAAGAGTGCTGAAGTACAGATCTGGGACCTGTAGCCTCAAAAGCAGGACATGATGTTTGCAAGGAGTAATATCAAGCTAGATTATTTTTTTAATTTTCAGAATTACTGGAAAAGCACAAGTGTCTTATTATACTAACTTTGGGAATATGTCCATCTATGAACAAGTCCATCCTTCTGAAATGGTTTCAATTGTATAATATGCAAAATTTACCACAGCTACGCTGTATGTTTTGTTTTGTTTTTATTTTTGTTTTTTATCAAGTGAGGCTGGGCACAAAGGGGCTGGTCATCAGCAAACATCCTATGCAATATTAAATTTAGGTGCAATAATTAGAATTGGTGTAGTAGTATAAATATTGATAAATATATACACTAAATTTGAAGTGTTTATATATATATGTCCACAAATATTTGGTAAAGTGTCAGTGTATATACACTCATTAACAAAATAACACACCAAGATAGAAATGTCAGATTGCTGCCTTTGTTTGCAGTAGTGGCATGAATGAGAAACCTGGACTGGAATGGTATATTACGGACTGGAATGGTATCATCTTTAGTGACAAATCTGATTGGGATCCAAAGAAAGTCAGTTTATAGTATGGAGGTCTCATAATGAGCGCTTTAATCCTGCCTTTGTTGTGGAGCAGCACAATGAACTAACTGTTTAAGTGTTGATCTGGGGAGCCATCACATATAACAGTCGACTGATGTTAGTCTAGTAGAGATGCATTTGCCTTTCATGGCAGGGCTTCCAAATAGCATTGTGCAGCAGGATAATGTTTGCCTATACACAGCAAGGGTTCCTGGAAATATCTCCACCAGATTGCACTTGGCCTGTCCAGTTGCCAGATTAATCGTAAATCAAGAATTTATGGGACCAACTGGGACACCAGCTTCGGCAACCTACAAGTGTGCAGGATCTACATGCCCAGCTGCAACATCTGTGGACAAATGTGCCACTGGATACCATACATAGTCTGTATGTCTTCATACCCTGCCACATATAATCTTGTTTCCAGGGTAGAGGTGGCCAAACAGGGCGCTAGAGCCTTCTTTCAATTGCACAAGTTTCTTCAATAAACATATCCTTTCACTCTAATATATTATCATTACATTCTTTCAAAAAGGTGTAATTTAATTCCAACAGCTACTTCTTGGTGAGTTATTTATGTCAGTGATTGTACGTATAAAGGATGCATCATAACCATGCAATTGATGACCTTACACTTTGTTTTATAGCAAATTACAATTGAAGTGAGTTTCAGTAAGATAATATTTGTGTAGGCACAAAGAATGAATATAATAATGATAAAATGCTGTCAAAAGGTCAAAAATCCTGTCTTTGTGGGTACAGACTAATTCAAGGATCCAGAACATTTTGTTTGGGAATTTGGTGTGGTTGTCTAATTTGTGATGTTTAAAAAAAATTGTGATATTTATATATGGTTTAATAAATGAGGTAAATAAGTTGAAACATTTAAGTTTTAGATGAATGTTTTGATCTGTTTAATAATCGTAAGAATTGTGCATCTCTCATCTGGGTACGAAATACATACATATTCTTTTGCGCAGAAAAACTGCAGATATTTTAAATGGCAAGCAATGTGACCAGTACAGTGGAACCTGGGTTAGCGAACGCCTTCGATAGCGATTCGGACAACGACCAAAAATTTCACAAAAAATTTGTCCCGGATAGCGAACACAATTTCGGATAGTGACCAGCATCTCAGACTAAGCATCATTTGCGCTCGACACAGTTACTGTAGGAGCCATTTATGTTTTGCTGCATTTATGATCACTTACCACGTGGGGCGCTGAAAGGTTTAAAGGTGACTCTAAGGTACCAGGTAAGGGGGTGGAGTGGTCGACGCTTTCTTTAAGGTTTTTATGTTTAACTCCATTTGTACTGTATTAGAACTGTTCACATTTTTTTTTAAAACCATACCTACATAGCCTGTAACTTTCAACTCTTATGTCACGGACGGGCCAACCGGTGCCTACCCTGCAACTCTGGGCGCAAGGGCAAGGACAACCGCAAACGGGGCGCCAATCCTACGTAGAGCACGCACACACACACACACACACACACACACTCTAAGGGCCACTTTAGAGACACCAATTAACCTAATATGCATGTCTTTGGACTGTGGGAGGAAACTGGAGTACCCATAGTAAACCCATGCAGACTCCACACAGAAAGGACCCAGGCTGCTTCACCCTGGGACTGAAGCCAGGACCTTCTTGCTGTGAGGCAGCGGTTCTACCGACCGAGCCACCGTGCCTCCCTTAACAAACTGTGTTAATCATAAAAAAGGAAGAAGAAATTCAAGACGACTAAACTTTTTTTTTAATGTAAATTGACAATAATTACAAAAATGCAGAAATGTATTTTTATAACCCTGTCTCTGGGGAAAGCTGTAAAACCTACGAGGATGGTATGATGGATCTCATACTTTTGTTTGGACAAAAGAAAAAAAGGCTTTGATAAAGCAGATGGAATTACGAGCAAGACGGAAAATCAGCCAGATGAAACAGACAAGTGCATACGAACCGCAAAGAAAGAATTCCGATAAAAATATCGGATTGCTGCAAAACTCGGCATCCAGTTACGTCGCAGGCAGATTTGTGAGTGATTACAAGTATAAAAGTGCTGCTTAATAAAAAGGCTCTCAGGGGCTACTTCTTGGTAGTGTACCTATAAGAGGACATTGTCTATGACACATTTACCGAGAGCTGGGCCTGCACATTCTGCACACTCATTTTGGTAAAGCTGGGGGACTTGACAGGCCAAAACAGTGCTGCAGTCTGGCAAAGACATTCCTGGGAAACCCTTGCATTGCTTGGGTGAGCATTATCCTGCTGAGAAATTTGAATTGGAAGCCCCACCATGAGAGGCAACACACGTGACTAGTGTTAGTTTCCCTCGTATACTAGAGGTGACCGACTGCCCTATGCAAGGCCTTCCCTGATCATCACACCAAAACTTGGGGCAACACCACATCAAA
This sequence comes from Parotocinclus haroldoi, assembly GCA_034779995.1. Lineage (NCBI taxonomy): Eukaryota > Metazoa > Chordata > Actinopteri > Siluriformes > Loricariidae > Parotocinclus > Parotocinclus haroldoi. Next base: position 30,357 of record JAUZST010008954.1, read on the forward strand.
GGCAGGATGGGTGTAATTACCATGAGGCGTCCATAGTTGAACCTGAACATCATCAAACCCCAAACATAAATTGGATTAATCACAATCCAACATTTCTTTAATGGCGCTTACTTTTTTTGTCATTGAGTTTATACACACATAGAACATAGAACACACACACACACACACACACACACACACACACACACACACACACGCCTGAATTCGCCATTTACAGCTTGTACCAAATAAGTTGCAGAAGGTTATACACACAAACATGGGCAACTTGCAAAAAAAGCTTCTAAACACATCAACCAAGTTCAAACAATTTCTAGTCCAAACATGAGCTAAGAAGGAAATAAGTAAGATAGTTACAGACATGATCTTAATCTCTAACTTCCGCCTCTGCAGCCCTGCTTGGCTGTTGAGATAAACAGCTGTTTACGTCCAACATCCAGAGATAAAATATTCTTAACAGATTTTTTTTTTTACCTCATATGAGGTACTTCCAAGGCTACTTCCTTATTGCTCATATCAAGTTTTTTTTTTTCCACTGTCGCTTCTGGCTTGCTCGTTCGGGGTCTAGAAGCCGTTTGACACAGTGCCGCTATGAAAATAACTTGAAGTATTCTTCAGAAATGGGGAAGCCTTATTCATTTCCCAGCTCTTTGGAGAGACAGGTACCCTCTCATTACAGTACTGGACTGTGTGTTTAAACAGCAGGTCTCAGAGGGTCCCCTCCCTCTCCACCTCAGTAATGGCACCCAAGGCTGTCATTATAAAGAACACAGAGCCAACATTAGGGCTAGCTCGCATTAGGCCAACCAGCTCCTCTACTCTACATTCCTGCACTAGTGTACAGTCAGACCACATTTCATACCCCTTTTCTGTTTCTCTGTGGTATTCTCACATTCCTGTTTATCTGATCCTTGAAAATTGTAGGTATACACCACTTAAAAGTTCAGTGAAACTGCATGTCCAATCCCATTATATTGTAGTACTTAGCAATACCTTCTGGGATACTGTAGTGTTCCTGCATTAACTATAGGGCCAGGATACTGCAGCGTTTCCCATAGTGTTTTATTTAATAGTAATGTGATTAATTGCATGTAAATAAGTAAGTATAATTCTAAACACGTAAATTCATTTACATGTGCTTTAGGATGGTGTGGCCTCCTGTTTGGTGTCCTGTGTTGCCGGTTAGGCTCCCAGCGACCCTCACTTGGATCAAGCAAGCATGATGACAAAGCCTTAAAGATGATTTACTTTCTTAATCCCGTGATTAGCAACCTCCCATGGCAAAAGAAAGGGTGGTTACTCATTTACATTTATGGCATTTAGCAGACGCCCATATACAGAGCGACTTACAACTGATACAGCCCAACAACCCAAGCACTGATGGGTTAAGAGCCTTGCTTAGGGACTCATCTGCGGCCGCTTGGCAGAGGTGGAATTTGAACCTAGAACCATCAGGTCCAGAGTCCAGTACGTAAACCGCTAGGCTATTGTTTAAGTAGATAGGATGCAACTGCAGTCCAGCATCCAGACTATGTAAGGAATCCTCAGAAGGATACAAATCAGTGTGGCTCCCATAAGGTGTGAAAAGAAGCAGCTTAAACCGTTAAATCAACAAAGCAAGTCGAAAACAATGTGGCAGGCAAACAGTAACTGGCCAATACTGCTAGCCAACTAAATTATAAAGACCATAGAAGTGTTTTCTAAACAATTTAAGATGTTCTGTATGACCAATAACTGCGCATAAACTGTAAAGCCTAAGATGAAATACAAGCAAGTAAATAGATTAGAGAAAATATTCACCAGACACAGAAACACACCCGATGTGCAGACAAGGGCAAAGAGTTGTTAATTAAATCACTTCAATTAGCTTAGAGTTTTATACGTTTACAGTTCATTGTGACTAAAATGTCTTCCACACTGCGTGAAAACCTGTTATTTCAGGTGATATTGTTTTTTTTTTATTTTGACTCTTACAGGTCAAAACAATCTCTAGGTATTTAAAAGGGGACAAGATCATCCCTCAGATTTTGAGACCATTACTCCACATACTGTGCCGTCACACTAAAGGGTGACTTGAGTAAAGCACATAGATATTGTCATAAAGACTATGTAACATGAAGGAATTCTCCAGATACAGTTTATAGACGAAAGTTTCTGAACAACCATTAAATCAAAAACATGAGTATTTGTATGGAGTGTAGCCCCATCTCTGCTGCTACAACAGCCTTGGTTCTTTTAAATACCCTTTGTACTGTTTGGAATATGTCTGCGAGGTCAGCTTCTAATAGTGGACAATAGGTCTTAATTCACTTTTGGTATTTCACTGTATTTTTTAATTTGTTGAAAGGAGCTGTGCGGGCCAGCCAAGTCATCAAAGTTGGCAAACACAATCTGTATGACCTTGAGTACCGATTTTAGTGAAAGGATGTTGATACATTGACTTGTTGGAAGCAGAAACCTATAAACGAGTTATACTGAGAGCTACTTTGGTATCCGTATCTGTCTATGGAAAGTTGAGGGTGACATAAGAGTGGATTTTCATTCCTGTCCCATCCCACTCCCACAGAAAATAATCTTGTCCCATCCCAATCCCGGGTCGGAATTTAATTACTGTCCTGTCCCAATCCTGGTAAAATGACTCCCACTCCCATCCCGCTCCCATTCAAAATGACTCTCGCTCCTGTACCGCTCCCATTTTTTCGACTTATTTTAGTTTTTAGGCAATACAATTAAATTGAATGTTATCCCAATTCATTTGTAGTAATATAGGGAGACATTTTATGCCTTAATAAAAAAAATCCTTCACTAAAGGCCACAAAACATAAATAATACATGTGGTCCCTATAGTTTTTCCTATGGAGAACCAGCTGCTAAGTCCCTGTTGAATAAACCCAAACATAACATATTGTTATAACATAAGTTGCATTTTACTCATTTATTGACCAATAATTTCCTTAAAACATTAGGCATTCATTTACCTAAAGAAACCAACAAATGTGCATAAAAGCATTCCCTTCACAATTCACATACTGTGCCTGAGTTTTGTATAAAGAAAAAAAGGCATATGAAGCTTTATAGATAAGTCATTACTTCTGACTTTGCATTGCAAATACATTTTTACGACATCAGTTTCTGAGCTTGGCTGTGTCCGAAATCGCATACTTCCATACTATATAGTACGCAAAAGCAGTAGGTGAGAGCATGTAGTGTGTCCGCATACAAAGTATGCAATTTCAAATGCAGCCCTTGTGTTTACTCCCTCTATTGCTGATGTTCTATGAATTCCGGTGGAAAGCTGTGGCCGGAAGCACCATTGGCTTCTGGGCTGTGTAGTTCTTCAGAATTGCGTTACTGTAGGTTTCTTAAAAGAATAAAACGACCAAATGGAGGTGCCTATTCTATCGTTATCTTTTGTCTTATTTATTGGTTCCCGCTCCCATTAACTTTTTTATCCTGTACCGTCCCAATCACGTGAGTAATAGTTAAATTGAATCCCATCCTGCGGGAATCCCGTGACTTGGTGATAAGATGTGCTCCTAGTGTAAAAAAACACTATAACTATTAAAGATAAAGCTAAAAAACGACATCATCTTAACCTTTAAAAGAGCTCCTACAGTGAAAAACTGGTAGAAGTAAGGAGGAGGACTTTTAGGGGTTTTCTTAAGCAGAGAAGAAAATGCTGGGAAGACTATGAGGCAGAAACAACATTTTAAATACCTTGAATAACAAAGTAAAAATCATCTAAATGTTAAGGTATTTGGCAACTAGTAAAATGCAACAATACAATGATGACTTGCGTCTGTCCTTCCGTCAGTAGAGTGATTACACATACAATTACAGCACTTTCAGAACCGGTCAAATATCCTTACTCGCGTACCATTGCAGTCCTCATTAAAACTAAATGTCAAAACCTACTCAGTATGAAAACTAAATATATTTAATCTTACACTTGCACTCATCTCAGATCTCGGAAGCGTTTGTGGTTCCAGTTTTAGCTTTGCAATGCATGCTGCTCACAAAAATCTATTTCTTTGTGAGCAGTTTACCATATAATAGCTACAAATAGCAATATCATAGTGCAAACCTAAGGATACATTATGCTCTAGCATCTTAGCCTTAATAAACCACTGGATAACAATGAATTACACAAGAGTCTTGGAAAATTATTAATATGTGATTTTATTGATTATCCATAAAACAAACAGCAGTTCATGAAAGAAAAGTTTATTTTGTAATGCAGTTTTGTACACCTTTTCTGCACGGTATTTACAAGAATGCTAACAAGACTAAAATAACAAAAACTGATTTTTGCAGAACACCACTTCTTCCAGTGCCTTATAATAAATGATCAAACCAATATTTATAATACAGCAAAAGTAAAAGCATGTTTCAGGTGGAGCACTGAAGCATAACATTACTAAACATTTACTAAAGGTCAAATGGTCTTCAGTTGCATTATTTCACTAGACATGCTGTGGGTAGCACCATTTATAAAGCATATCAGACTCTAAGCTTGTGATATATAACAAAAAGTGATATAATGCTTATTTGCTTGGATGCTTATTATATGTAAGATATGAGGCATGATCTGACTAGACAAGGCTGCATTGTCAGATCTATGATTTGGTCTCATACAGATCTGTGGAAAAAACTCTTGTGCCAAAAATTAACTCATATTTGCATGTGCACTTTGTTATTATTTACTGACTGACATTAAGATATCATATTTGGGGATTATTCCAGGCATATTTAGTTTGAATTGTGAGTGTATGCGAAAAAGGATTCACAACATTAATAAATACCAGTGACTGACACTCTCACGCACAGTCACACACATTCACACGCACTCACATGCACTCGTGCATACACACGCACACACACACACACACACACTCTCGCGCACACGCACGCACTCACACTCGCACACCTTTGTCTCTCTAACGTTTTGGACACCTTGCGCTTAAACATATGTTCATTTCATTGGAATTGATAGGGTAAAAGAGGAATACATTTAAGGTGCAGGGTTTTCCTAAAAGTTTTTAAGAAAACTGCTTATGATGATGAAAAAGACTTAACATCGAAATGCATTACAAACATGATCAAAATCACAGCTTCTCACATGTGAATAAATTAAAATAATAACAACATTCGTATGTCTGATCCTGCTTAAATCCATGACAAAAGGACAAGGGCTTCTAATATCTGTACCTAATTTTAAATCCTATGCTAAAAATGTACTTTTTAGTGATCTGTGTACTTCCATCATAATCATACTGAACTTGTAAAAATATCAACTGGCTTTATCTACATACAGTGCTTATTGTCTAGAAAACATCACTAAATACCTCTTTAGATCAGTTAAAGCACATTCTATATACATACAAAAATTAAACCAACTTCTTTTGCTTCTAATTTATGCTTTAAAATTGGATACATTGAGATTGTAAACAGTAGTACATCTAAGTTTAGCATTGTTCTATAATACTTAGTGACCCATAGATTCTTCTGTCCACAGCACCAGTCACAAGATGTTAGCTTCTAGCTAAAAACTGGACACTTGTTTTCTAGATAGGTACTGGTACCTAATTCTAAAGTTATACCACAGTCATCAGTATCAATGAGCCAAAAAGGTGTATATATGGCTATGTAAGGATTCAGTGTACTGTAAGTGACATTTAAGTACACTTTCTTACTACAAGTTCATATGGGAATTCTTCATCCTTACTATATGGTGTGTCCCATACTGGAACTGACCAAGCCTTTAATGTTGGTAACAGGCCTGACATCGTGCAGCTGCCTGCGTCTATCAATAAAGGCTGCCAATCTGGCCGTATCCAGGGGAGTTTTGGAGTAATCTCCACTGTGAGCGCTCACCCAAGGGTGCTGCAAGCACGACGTCGAGCTCGGTCTCTTCCTGGGGTCATGGTTTAGAGTGGAGACAATAAAGTCCCTTGCCGCCTGACTCACGCCGCAGAAATACTCATCTGGAAAGCAGAAGTCGAGTTTGCAGATGTTGACACAGGTCTCCTCCAGACTTTCATCCAGAAACGGAGAGACTCCACTTAACATGACATAGGCCAACACCCCAATGCTCCACACATCTGTGGAGAAGGAGACCGGCATGCCCTGGACCAGTTCTGGAGCAGCAAACTCGGGGTTCCCCAGCAGGAGGTGTACATAGCGGTGACTTGAGATCTGCACTGCATCACCAAAATCGACCAGTTTCACACATGGCACAGACACACGCAGGTTTACCATCAGGTTTTCAGGCTGCAAGAAAAAAGCGCACTTGAATTCCTTTGAACCGGCTGAACGATAATGACTAAAAATACAATCATAATAATTTTGCTTTAGCTTCATGTCACCTAATCATAACCAAGCTCTAGGGCAGTGGCCCCAAACTTTTTTTTTTTGCAATGTCCTCCTTTTTTGTGAGCTTCAGAAAGTGCCTTCCAGGAATCAAACAGAAACATGCTTGGCTGGGTCTGAGCGATCTGCAATTTCTTGTCTTTTATGTAATTTGTAAGTGCATATATGGTTACAGCATATTTAGTCTTTATGTTTTTAATACACTGCTCACAAATCATTTTGAAATATCCCCGAATTTTATTTGAGCAGAACATATTATATATATATATATATAACATATTTACATACATATCAGCTTGTGCACCATGTTTCATGTAGGAGTGCACTGATGTAGTGTATTTTGCTACTCAGAATGCTTTATACAGCATGACAATATAAAAATAGATTTAGATAACAAATGTAGTGCGTTATCTTATACAGCAAATATTATATTCCATATATTTTCTATTTTATTTTTTTGTAGACATAAACAAAATGCTCACTAAGCCCATAAGCCAAAACATTGTGTCTGGTCCATAACATGTTTTGGCAGGTGGTACATTCTAAACTGATATCTACATAAATGCCCTCACCAATTGATTCCCAGCAGAATATTACCCAGAGCATCACACTCCTTCCACAGGTTTGTTTCCTTCCACAGGTTTGTCCTGGTGCCACTCCTTTTTATCAGGTAAAAGGTGCATATGTACTTAACTACCATGTGTTCTAATCAATGACCCTTTCACAACTCTATGTCTTCAATTCCATTTCTAACATTTGCGTTCCCATTGTATTCACTTTTGTTGGGGGTTAGCATGGTTAGCACTCTAACCAATCACATCCATACTTAGGGTGCATGTGCAGTGTGTTATTTATTGTGTTGTGACACATTCCTCCTCTAACCAGCATTAAACATCACTGTGACTTGTGCCACAGAAGATCTTGTGTTGATCCGAACCAGATGAGATTGCCTTTTATACCTTCCTGTATCGCCTTGTGTGCCTAACACCCTGTTTCCGATTTGTGGCTTGTTCCCCCTCTGTTTGCTATTGGTAGATCACTGCTGAATAGGAGCATGCACAGTAATAAGGAGGTAATTAACCTTATTCAGTCTGTGGGCGATCATGATGGATGGGATCATTTATGTCTATGCTACAGTCAACTGTGCACAAAAGCAAGCTGGTCCTCTAATGTCCACTGTTAATTTGCAGTATAATCTGAAATCCATTCAAATTCTGTGAGCTAAATGCTCTAAACAACACAGTTGTATTTTAAAAGATGTCTTCTGTCTTCAGAAATGTATGCACTGAATGATATGTTAATGATTTTAACTGGACTACATTTCCAAGGTCACATTGTGTCTTTAGTTCACCTTTAGATCCAAATGAGCCACTTTGCAGGTATGCAGGTGCTTTAAGGCTTCAATCGTGTCCTTAATGAAAAATGCCACCTTCTCTTCCATCAGTTCATCATGGGCCACCAGGTAATCCAGAAGACGCCCACCTTCCATTCTGGGTTAAGACAACACATACCTTAACCGTCTAATACTGAACAAACTATAAATATTTTATACTACACCCCTAAAAAAACAATTACACAGTTCAGTTCTTGCATAGTATTCTATGAATTGTACCAATCATGCTTTGAAAGAACACACCAGTGTCTTGAGATGATTATATGTATTACATGTAAGTCGGTGTACAACTCAGCTAGAGTTTTTGTGGTGACTATTTTAGTTGAACTTCTGCCATTCCAATTCATTTCATATATTTTCAATAAAATTGAGATTTAGTGACTTTCATTGACCAGAGATGTTGTCTTTTCATGGCTACATACATGTGACATACTTTTTTCGTTTGTTAATTGTTTTGGTACTTATCACCCAACATTTTAATACAGTCAGACTTACAGTTCTAAGATGAGAATATAGGCTGTGGGTGACTCGTAGCTGTCAGTCAGTGCCACAATCCGAGGATGCTGGACATGTTTCAGGATATCTGCCTCATGAGCCACCTGCTCCTTTTTCTGCATCTTCTTGTTGACAAACTTAACAGCCACTTCAGTCTTAGTGGCTCTGTGCAGACATTTCCTCACTACTGAGAACCGGCCTCTACACCCAGTCAGACAAAAAACATGGGTGAGTGATGGTGGATTGAAAATAAAAAGCGGAGTAAAAATGGACAGCACATTTTACCTTCCAATTTCACTGATCTCTGTAAATGCAGTTTCAAAGTTTTCTTTCCACAGGATTCCAGTTCCATCATATGTCACAACTTTAGATATATGTGTGAAGGTAAAAATATTGTAAATGAAACAAGGTTTGTATTCTGCACCTTTAAATCTGCCTTAAAGTCTAAACCATACAAATAATACAAAAATGTGTGAATGAGAGTGTCAAGAACTAACCACAGCTGGGTAGAGTGACCATGTTGGAGGGTTCACTAGGGGCACTGATGCCCCAGGGATTGTTAGCTCTCACTCTGAACTGGTAGTGTCCACCTGGGATCAGATCCTCAATCTTCACACAAACATCTGCTGTAGACAGTACCGATTGATGCCACACCAGGGAGTCTGCCGAGTCACATACACATACCTCAGACTTAATGACTACAACACCTACCAATCAGCTCATGCATGCAATTGTAATGGTTGCTTCACGAAACTTCTGATTATGCTACTTCAACTAGGGTCATAGGGAGCTTGCACTGGTGTATGATGATCATCCCAAAAACTACCCCCACAACGAACTGCTTGGATTTTAGAACATAAGTGGCCACACAGTAAATTAGAGGTATTTCAATATTCTTGTAGGAATATACTGATCAAGTGTCTCTACTCTCTAAAAATGCTATATATAAAATGTAGTCTGACTTAAACTGGGCAATTGTGTATTTTTTTTTCCTATTAAAATTATCTGAAACTGATAACGGAAATAGTAACACCCAAGTTACCCTCTTGTCTGTACTCCACAGTGTAATTGGTTATGACACAGTTTCCAGAGTTGGCAGGAGGAAGCCAGTGCACCACCACTGCTGTATTGCTGGCCTCCTGGGCCACTGGTCTTGCCGGGGCTGCTGGGATGCCTTGACATATGAGAGCAATTACAGAAAACTGTTGTTAGGTCAAACTTCAACACAGTAACGCAGTCAGATACAGTCACTGACAAAAAAGTACACAATTGAAAATATCAGATTGCTGCAAAAGTATGCAGCATTGCAAATAGATATTTAAATGGTCTGATGGGTGTGGTCTGATTAGATAATGTTTTTTTCCCCCAAGACGTCACTCAGAGGCTTCTTTTTTTCTTCTATGAGAGATTGTTAACTGCTGGACATGCCTCTATGACACATTTGCCCACAGTTAAAAATCCTGTGATGGGGCAGGCTGTGGTCTGTATGGGCCGACAGATAGATGGATCCTTTTTCCACATTAGTCTGCAAAATGCTCAAGTGGATAAAACATGAACAGATGAGAGACCACGTCTCATTTTTTCCACATTACCTTGCACTTTAATTGAAGCAGAAGAGGAGGCTGTCCCATGGTCATTAACAGCGATGCAGGTATAAATTCCTGTGTCCTGAGGCATCAAGTTGCAGATCTTCAACAGAATATCACCCGTTTCCCTAAAGCAGATTGTAAGACTATTAGGGATTATAAGGGATTATTCTCCTTCACAAAAACCTTGCTTGTAAGTTCTTCAGCATTTTCTTCAACATGAGAACAGTAAGTAATAAAAAGTATGTGATAAAAAGCAAATCGGCACTTCACTGAACCAGCATAGAGCTGGAATACATAGATGGAGAACATTCCAGAACAATAAAAAAACCATCTTAGGTCATAATCAGTTGATATATAAATCAGGGTACTATTTTTTTTTCCAATTTTGAGTTAAGTATGTAAACTTAATTGGCAAAAGTAACTGAACTATTAAACTATCAAGGAAAAAAGAATGCTAATTTCCAAATGAAACATGACAGGCAAGCTTTGTGGAGAAAAAGAGAATATTTTTCCCTTCTTATGTTGGTCTTACCTAAATCGCCAGTCTCTCGACACCCCCTGCTATGTGCAATAACCCTATAAAGATGGAGGATGGCCATAAGCCAACTTGTGAATGCCAACCACTTCTTTTCACTAGCAGGCAGAAGACCTTCACAGACAGAATGATACCTGGTATCTTAATAGGTCGGTAGGAACCACTGTTGGTGTGCTAAGAAGTTGATCCTTAGGGATTTCAAAAAGTCTGTTGTTTTGGGAAATGTTTGTGGAAGTTCATCACAACATGAACAAAACAGCTTTGAGGATTACAGAAAAAGATTTTCTGATCTCAACAGGCGGAAAAAGTCTGGGTCTGGACAGCATGCCAAGATTACTGGAATAATGAATTTAAAATATTATCAGCATATTTATAGGAAAATGCATCTGTCCTCGAACACAATATAAGAGAATATGGGGCATGCAAGACAGCAACCCTAAGCACATAAATTGTTCTACATAAATGGTTAACAACCAGAAAACAAAAGTGTTAGTGTTTTTAGAGTGGCCAAGTCAAAGTCCTGACTTTGATCCAATATAAAGGTTGTGAATGTTGATGTGTAGAAATGTTACAACACAGCTTTTGAAGCTGTTCTGTATGAAGTAATACGCTAAAATTCCTCCAAGTTGACATGCAGGTCTGATGAACAGTTACTGGAAACATTTAGTTGTAGTTATTGCTGCAGGGGTTCATACCAGATACTGACTGCAAAGGTTCACATAGTTTTGCCTCTCACAGATTTATGTAAAATTGGACCAATTGGACCAAATTAATAAATAAATTTGTCCCATTTATTTATTTTGTTTTTTTTACGTCATATTAATTTCAGAAAAATGGAAAATTATCATCTGTTTTTTTTCACATTATGCTATTACCATAAGGCCAAATGTACCAAATTTTAAAAATCTTACAAAAAATATGAACAATTTGCTAATTAGCTAGTCAGTTTATTGCCGCACATTCTTAATTTTATATAAAGTTTGAAATTGACTTTTATTTAAACATCATTTAAACCTTTAATTGAAAAAAAAAATACTGAATACTGGAGGCTCACTAAAACATATCCTAAGACAGAAGTCAGCAATCTCACGCAACCTGACTTTAAAATTGCCTGACGTAGAGTGTACAATCACTAGGTGGTGCACTTACATAAAGGATAGCAAGCCATCTGCTATTAAGACCTTACTGGCCCCACAGTCTGACTGTTTACCTGATGTTGATGGTGAAGCGGTTGTTGTTGACAACAAGACTCTGGTCTGGACCCTTCAGAGTGATGGTTGGCTTTGGGCGACCGCAAACCTTACAGCACAAAACAACAGTTTCCCCCAGTGCACAAGATACATCAGCCAGAGGGATCAGGAACTCAGGAGCCACTTCACAACACAAACACAAACTACATCACTCTATGAGGAAATACACAAACCTACAAAATGATTGTTTAAAAAAATGCATTTTAAAAGCATGGCATACTTAGAGAAACTTGACACACATGTTGCAAAAAGGTGAATATGCTTGACATGATGTATTTACGCACACACGCTCTTACCTTCCTGAATGAAATTGGGATTCATTAACTGTGAAACAGAAAAATGAATATTAGACTATAGTATCTAATATGTAAATATTTCCAGTAAGTTAAAGTGAACAAACAACAAACAGCGTAATCTGTTTAGAGAAGAGCATCACACAGAAGCAAGCACACACCATAAGACCATATAGTCTTCAATACAGAAGTGTGTAATATCTGAAACTACTAATTCCAATTCTCAAACCCTCTGAGAAATGCACACTACACACTAACACAGCACACTATCTATTCTATGGACAGCATGCATTTAAGGGGTGATATTCTACCTCCATGCTAGTTTTGGGGTCTAGTTCATCTTCGCATTCTGACTCATCTGAGCTGTGAGTCTCCTGTGGTTCAGGAGAAGAGAAAAAGAGAAAACAATGTTATAACAGTTCACATCATGGTCAGGATGAGGAATTAAGCAGCATTGCTCCTGACTATATCTATATAGTACTGGAATTGCATGAAGAAAGGTTCCTTAATGTGTAGTATTCTTTATTTCCGGAAATTAATCATTGTAATTGTTAATAAATATATTTGTAAGTAGTTTAACCTAAAAATATGTTTCATATTGTAATTGGAGGAAGGATATGAATAAGATCATCCATTATACTTAACAGTGGGAGATTACATTGTTTTCTAATCAAATTTTTTTAAACAAAAAAAAAAAACCCTCATTATGCGTATACTCTGTCAGCAGAACCCTGTTTCAGCTGTAATTTTAGACAACTGAATACTTCTATACAGTGCGCGTTGAGATTAGTAGATTACTAGATTTATTTTTATTTTTTTGCATGGTGGCATCCAATCATATATTTTAAGACTTAGTGACCCCAAATAGCATCTTCTGCACATGTCCCACCAAAACCTTTGGAGATCTGTGCCATTAAACCTCACCCTGAGTCTCACAACTCTGTGGCAAGAGCTATGTTACTGGAAAGAGCAGTTTCTAGCTACCTGAGATTGAATTCAGTGATGCTGTTACAAACTGGAACTCATACAAGAATATGACGCAGTATAGAACAGTGTTTGTGGTGGAGGCCTTTACCAGCCTTTACAGCATTCAAAGAAAGTGCTGACAATTCACCGCTGTAACCTGCCACAAAAGCTCTTCAGCTAGTCGGTGAGACCGGATTCTTTTTAAACAGCATTTTAACTGTGTATGGGAATACTGTAAAATACATATTACATATTTCAGGCAGGTTCAATACAGCACCAGGTGTAACATTCTTAACTGATATAGGCATTTTCAGTAATACAGCTAATAGTTTATAGATATTACCTAATTTATGTGTCTAATTTTGTGGGAAATTTGGAATCTTTCTAGCTTAATACTCACACACATTTACTAAACAGTTCCTAAAAATGCAATGTATAGTTAAATAAAAATTAAACGGCACACTCTTTGTTTTTTGTTATCAGTAACGTTTGGTGGTACCAATGTAGTTTTGATTTTTAAAAAAATTATCTTTCATGGGTTTTTAATTTTTTCTACCGTATTTATTTAAGTAATAAATGTACTTTATTTTTATTTGAATTTACTTTAGATTGTTTTTGGTAACACTGATCTCATATTTATGTGAGTTAATAAACAACAATTACATTTTTACCCATCTTTACCAAGCAAGGCAATAATTCTAAAGGTGACAGTTGTCCTACAGAGAATGTCTAAGAGAACGTAGGCAACTTGGCGAGATTGTATTAGTTGTAAGTCACTTCAGTGAAGGGCATCTGCTAAACGACTAAATTTAAATGCAATTATATTAAACTGCATTTGCTCAGATTGATTATGTGTCACAATCATTTTACACACAGCTGAAGGTATAAACACACTGCAGCACACACACTTACTCACTTTTACAGTGACCTTGTTGCTGAGAATGTCTTTAGGCTTACGCAGTCCATTCTCAAGCTTTGGGTCACTTTTGCCCCCACTCTCCTTCTCAAAACGCTTACGGGAGCGGAGTGTATTCCACGAAAGTGACTTCCTGTATTATTAAAACATGACCCAGTCAAAGCTTGCTATCTTACAGAGAGAAGACAGAAGTAGGACAACACAGTCATACTGACAACTCAGGAAGCAATGGAAAGAATAAACAGTGCTTAGACCCTGTCTAAATATATTATTACAATACACAGGTACTTCAAAATCATAAGTATCCTTCAATTCAGTTGTTCTATGGACATTATTAATATCACACTCAGCTGCCATATTCTAACACCATAATGGATACACAGTTTGTGAAGAAGCAACACAGTCCCCATGTTCTTACAGGTCTTATTCAAATTATCCAGAGAAGTTAACCAGCTACAAATTGAGACCAGATGCTGCGTGACACACAAACACTTACTGTCAAGGACCAGTGAGGTTAGTACAAACACAAAACTAAGCAACTGCACACTACAAGAATATGAAAGTAATAAAAGAAATAATAGAGGAAAGTTCATATCGTATTAAATTCACATAATAAAAATCATATGTCTCAAATGTTTATTACCCTAAATATCAGTTTATGTGTGTTTCTTTTGCTTTGTTAATATTTTTATACTGATAATTATCATGCCTTAGAAGTACCACTATCATGATTAGGAATCATGATTTATAAAAAGTAAAGTAGATAGTATAAAATAAATTATTATTCAGTTTAAAAACTGAATAAAAAATTATTGGCTGAAACTCATACATACTGTGTTGAAACCTGAACCGTTTATGAACCGAATATTGTGTGTAATTTTTAAAAAATGGAAGATAAATAAATGTAACTTATTATTAATACCAAGCATGAACACTTTACAGTTTGCTAATGTCTCAGGAGATTGTGAAATTATTCCACACAGCTGACATGAGTCTGCACCGACCGGTGCAGCAGAGTGAAAGGAACAAGCAGTGTTTTTATTTACTTTCTGATTTTTATGACCATTATATTTTTGTGTGTTTATTTCAAATGTTCTCACTCTGTCACAAACCTCTGACCCAGACCTGTCATTGTGCCTTTTGTTTCAGGGGGGAAAAGGAATGCCTTCAGTCAGCATTCAGTATGAATGTGTGTTGGTGTAGCAGCTTCTGTGCTCCAGTATACTAATTAGAAAAGGATTATAACCAATTAAAATACTTACTGTTCGAATAATAATGGAAAGTATTATAAAAAAAATTGTGATTCAGGTATTGGTGAGTGAAAGTGATACAAAGCATCCTTGTGCTTTACACAAAATACACGATTTAAACCACACATGTGCACTTTGAGCACAATGGTTTCACGCCTTTGTCCCCTAAGCTCTGTTTGTTTGCTTTGTTTGTTTCTGTTCGCTGGCCCATGATGACATGAACCTTGTGTTCAGTCCTTTTTAGTGTTTATGTCTTTTTTTAGCTCTCTCGCTTTTGGATGAAAACCAAAAGTTTTCAGTGCATATATAATATAATAACTCACTTCACTTTCTTGAGTCATGCTCATGTCAAAATTTTATTTTACATACTTAAAATAATACATTTAAAACTATCCATGAACTACAGTTCTAACCTTCCATTGTATTGCACAAACCTGACTATATTAATATGGTTTCTCTTAAATAGTGCAAAAAACTTTTTACAGGAATGTACTGAAAAGACATAACAAAAATATTTACATCACACAAACAACACATGTGATTAAGGACAAAACAAATAAAAAGCAACTTAACATTTCAAAAATAAGATTACAACATAATCTGTACAAAATTGCCATAGACAATAACAGAAATTTTTCTCCACCAGGAGAAATCGACAGTCCATTAGATGATCTATTTTCTTTCTCCCCCAAAAAAAATATTCAACAAAAAAAGCAAAGAAAACCAACAAAGAATGGTGTTAGAAACAGAAATAACAGTCCAGACATTTCAGTGTTCACACTGATGTACGATTCGTTCACCATCTTCTGTCTAAACCAAAGAAAGGCTTTTCCTAGTCCTTCCAATAGATGAATTAAAAAATCAAGAACTTAAAAATTTCTCCATGAGAAACAGTCCAACTTATCCAGGTTAGTTCCAACAAAAGATGAAGGCTACTGAAACAGGGGTGGAGCCTTGGCTTAATCATCCAATCAGAATTCCAGTTAGTGGCACTTACTTGATGTTGGAATGAGCAGCAGTGTCTATGATGGTTTTAGGGGGAGGGCCAAGGATGTTGCCAGGCACCCAGCCCTCGGCAGCAGGTGACTGGCTGTTGGCAGGTCTGTAAACCAGGAACATGTTCTGTTGATTGGTGGCCAGCACCTGTACCATCTCTCCATGAGTGACACAGATCTCGTTTTCCTTCAGTGCACTGTAGTCTTGAGTCACCATCATGGAGGAGGACATGCCATTACAGCCAACTCGATCATGCTGGAGGAGCAGAACGCAAAACATATGAACACACATACGAACAAACCATCTAGAACCGATACAACACAAATAACAGATCAGTTTCTGTCAGTAAGTGGATTCAGAATAATCTCAGAGTTGGACAAATGATGGAAACCCAAAGCAATGTAAAAAAATCTACTAAAGAATGATACCAGCAATTGCCTGAAGTAAAGTGGACTGAACGGTTGGTGGTAGGAGTTCTAAAATCTAAAAATCCTGCATTTTTTGTTGTTAGGTTAGGACAGGGGCTTTTGCACACATCCCCAAAGTCCTCAAGGTGCATATAGTAATGTGCATTGCATGAAGTTACTACGTATGGACCAAAAAAAATCCAAGAAAAACATTTTTTGGCTTTGTTATTCATTCAGTATTACTTCTGTTTTTATAACTGTATTTACAGCGCTAATGATGTTCCTGTAAAGCTAATGTAGTGGATTCTGATATTAGATCAGTAATACATATTTAACAACTACAGTGCAAATTCATACAGAAACCATCTTCGTGCACCTATATAGTGTGCCATCTATAGCCTATTTTTTATCATTACTGGTTACACATAATAAACCTGTAGTCCATGGAATCCACTTTGGGAATTGCTCTTGACTATCTTTACTGTTTATTTTGCCCAACACTGAAATGAAATTTATACCCTGGTCTGTATAACATACATGGTAAATGAGGCTAATCAGGCTAAATAACTGGATAGTAGGCAGGGTGGCATGCAAATCTTGAAATAAATATCACTCCCATGTAACCTAGGCTGATAAGCATGCTAATTATGTCTTACTTATACAGCAGGACTGCCCTCAAATCTGTTTATGTACATTAATAGAACTAAATATAATACACATGCAATAAGAACAGAGCCAGCAATGAAGTATATACTCAACAAGATCAGCAAGATAATGAAGACTGAGCTCCTGTCAGTGGTGGTGATGAAAGCAAAACCACACTCACCTTGGAGTTCTCGTATTTTTCGGAGTGTTTATGAGGCTCATAGCAGGAACTGCCATTGGAGGTAGGTAGCTTTATCGGATTGGATGCTTGGCCTGAGAGGGAAGATTTCTCTGGGCTGATGGATGTGGTGGAGTTGGGTCTGATGCTGCCAGAGTTTCGTGTGAGTGAATGAGAAGGGTGGCCCTTCTCCTTCTGATACTCAATAGGAGACTGAAGGGCTACAGATATAAAAAAAAAAACTCAATCACTAAAGCACTGATTGAAAACAAAATCAAATATTCAAGTATTTTCCATAATGTGATGATAATGCCATGTTGCAAGAGTGTCCTAACCTGATAGGAAGTTGCTCTGGGCATCCAGAAGTTTATTGATGTGCTGCACCCAGACTTGCTTAATATCTGTATTGGCTGCCTGCAGAGTGAAGCGCTCAGCTGAGCCACGGCATGTCAGCACAAGCTTACATGGGTCATTATCCACATGCTCCTCCAGACCCAGGTAGCTCACCTAATACACACAAACACATATATACAAGAGAATACTTATAACAGAAATAAACTTTAGGTTAGGCGCTTGGGTGGTGCAGTGACAATTCACTAGTCCACCGACATTGAGAGCTGGGTCACAAGCCCAAGTATTCATAAAGGCCAGGTGTGTGGTTGATCCCTGATGAACACCGAACCCCTTCAGTGTGGTCATCTTTGGCACCTGTCCCTTTCCCCCTGCCATCATCAAATAGAGGTCAAAGTCTGCGTGTTTGTGTGCGCTATAATGTATGGAATAATTTATTACATGGACTAGCTTTCGACACTGTCATGCTATAATGAAAAATGTGCTGAAATTAATTAGGCACAAAGCGAGCGTGCATTGGTTTAATACAGAGACTGCATATCCATTCTCCCAGTCTGTGTGTATACTGATTAAAAAAATTAAGGACGCTCGTGCTGCACTTCTATGAAGACTTCTTGGCACCAGCTGAAAAAAACAGTTGTATTCCATGCGCAATCTATCCACACCTGAGCCCAGTAAACCTTGGCCAAGTACACCTCTGCGGGATCCCAATAATCAAATGAATCAACTTTGAAGGTCAGTGGCGTGAGCACACCCTTAATGTCATCTTGCATGTACCTACACCCTCCACTTCCATTCCTTCAGCATACCTATCTGTGAGTAACTTTTATATTATTCATTAGTCGCTCCCAAGGTGTAGCAATAACAGAAACAAGCAGTGATGTTTAGTTTAGATTTTAGAGCACACTAATCACTGTGCCTTTATTTAAATACCACGATTAGCTAACCTCAATGTTTAGTTAAGTCAGAAGAGTGAAACAGAGTTTTGGCTTTCACAATGTCATGCTGATGTCATAGGTCAATGGAACACTCTACAGTGCAAAAGTCAGGTCTTTATGCAATTGTATTTATGATCATATGTATATTGTTGATGAGTAGAGCCAACAATTTTATATTTGTTAAATACTCTTTTGCCATTCTACACTTTTACAAGTCTTTTTTATCACTGGTCTTCATTCTAATCTAAAAGAGCTTGGTCATTTGTGCCCTGTTCCCCTGTGCCCTGTTTCTTGGCTTCTACCCTTCCAAAATTTCCTGATTAAGTTTCTTCTGATTGCAGATGTTTCAACTTGGATGGTGGATCATTGTTAGCACTGCACTGACGTGCTGGTGTGCTTTTCTGGTACGAGTGGATCGAATATACTGGTATACTGTGTTCACTCACTGTTCACTCTATTAAACACATCTACCATATATCGGCACCTTGTAGATGCAAAGTCAGAGACAGGAGCTTATCTGTTGTTGTACAGTTTGTGTTAGTAATTATCTAATCCTTTATCGGTGCTCACAGGATGCTGACTACAGGATGCTGGCGGCTGGACATTTTTGGTTGGTAGACTGTTGTCAGTCCAACAGTGCATTTTTAGTCCAAAAAGTATGTAGAGAAACAGACAGACTATGCCTGTAAGTGTGTTACTACAAAGTGCATCTATATGGTATGTGAATCTGATTAAATAGACAATGAGTGTAGAAACAAGGAGGTGGCCATAATGCTATGCCTGATCGGTATATACATTCAAGTGGTGGCCTAATACTTTGTTGAAATGACATAGGGAATGGAATGGAATGCTATGCATTTTTTATATTAGTTATCAATGTAGTTGCCTGAAGGGGTAGCACGACAGAGACGCCAATACACCCTGACTAGCTGGATGATTTGTCTTTCTCCCAGCCTAGTGCAACTAAGGCCACTTCAAATCTTCTACACATGGCATGTTGTTTACTGACAGTTAGAACGTTAGAAGCAACCAAATATTAAATTGTTACAGACAATGTTTTCAATTTTAACATTCAAACCTCGCTGTTCATGATTGCAATGCTTTCTGCAATTACCTTGATGCTCTTTTTAAACTGGTAACCCGGCGTCGAGGAGCCCTTACGTAGTAGCTCACTGAAGATGACAATCTGCTCAAAGAGGAAGACTCTGCGTTCTTTGCTGCGAGACAGTACGCCAGAGTCCTGCTCCGTCACGAAGAAGGTCTCTTGCTGTAGCAGCTTACCCTGACTCGTCAGTTTTCCCTGAACCACACACACAAGGCTTCTCTTTACAACATGTAATGGTTTTTTGTACTCACACAGATGTATGAACACATGCTTCAGAATCAACACATCATTCTTTCTTTTTGTGCGTGAGCTTGTGGCTGTCTGTCGACATGTGACTATTACATGGCAACAGTGTGTCAACACTGCTACATAAACAAGGAAAACTGTGCCATGTAGAGTTATTCACTAAACATTTTGACGCTATCTTTCCTTCTCATCTCTCTTTTATATAACCGAAACACCATCTGTCAGTGGGTAAAAGGTTATCACGAGTTATAATCCATGCGGCTGCAGGGAAGAATGCATTTATCTCTACTCCTCCCATAGCTGAAATGGAGCAATTCAAGATTTGTACTGTACAGACATCCACTGTTAAATATCCACGATAAGTTCTGTGAAACACAACGTTGATTGGACATTACTACAGTCACACAGTAGCTTAGTTAATTTAGTGTTAATTTAGTGTATTATATATAATTTATATATGTATATATATATATAAAATATACAGACTTTGAATGGTTGGATGTTAAACGGTGCACTGTATGTTTAAAAATACCTTTTACTAAAGCTATCTAACATAATCCTAGCTTATCCTTTCTGTCAAAAAGAAATGACACAACTTTACACCTTTCTATGTAATGTATGGCTCATGGATCCTGAACTCTTCCACACATTATGAATAACAGTTAATATAATATATTAATTCATAATAATGAATCTGGCAACAGGTACTAGAAAATGTCAGGTACGATATTGTGGTATTTGATTACAGCAATTTGATTATATTGTGTTCACCCTCAGTGTAGAATTATAATTAACTTGCAACTCATACATACCTCAAATCCTTGTAGTCTCCCCAGGTTCATCATGTCATTGCAGAGTTTAGGGACCTGGGACATCAGATCCACTGCTTCCTGCAAAATAGGATTAAATCTAGTTGAACACAATGCTTGGGTGGCACTACATTACCCGAGTTCGAGTCTCAGCAGAGTGCCTGGTCTGGCAGAGCATCGTACAGACAATTGGTCATGTCTGAGGGAGGATTAAGCAAGGGTACATCGTCCTGATGCAGTGCATTAACAGTCCCTTTTAGGGTAAAAACATAAAAGAACATCATGCTGGCCCAGTGATTAGTAATGTCACCACACATCACCACAGACCTGGGTTTAAATATTATCAGTAACTTTACTGGATAGAGTGGGTGTGGAAAGTGAGTGGGCAAATGGAGAGGGGAAAATTTTGTTGTTGGTCAGTTAGTAAGAAAAACATCTTACCTCAATGTCCTGACAGTCCAAACCTGCCTTGCTGCTGTACTTCAGGAAGTCCTTAAATTATATACATACTTTGTGAGTATTCTATGTAAAATAAAAATCTTTATTAAAAAAATCTTGCTTCAAGAGCAAAAAAAGAGACATAATACCTTTAACAATAGTTGATATTTTGTAATTCGCTGAATAGGTTTGATGAGATAATCACTGAGGCTCAGTCTCGAATTTATTTCTTGTTGAATCGTCTGAAAAATCAATCAAATAAAATAATTTATATTTGGCATGTTCGCTAATTATTTCTTTAAATAATACATTACTAATGACCAAAGGTGAATGAAAAAGCGTTTACCTCAAAGTAAGAATCATATTCAGCCACAATAAATTCGGACTTGGGTTTGTTTTGACAGTAAACAACATACATGTGTAGCCTCCGTTCCTGGGTACAAATGGAATTTGTATGTTTTAAAATGGAGTTATTAACAGAGTAATGCAACAACGTCACAACCTGCTGCTCAGTAAGTTTCACATACATGTTTGATAAACAACTCTGGAACTTTTTCATGATCATCAAGGCATTTCTCCATTTCCCCAACAAAGAAACTGCAAAAGAAACTCAGAATGTCAGTTTTAGACCACAGTCCACAGCATACATTGATCCAATTGCAGAAGTTATAATTAGTAAACAGAAGTCTGACAGACTCACTCTCTGTGCCAATCGTAGATTTGGTGAATATTCCCAAAGACTATTTTGTCCTTTCCTTTCATATCTTCAGGGACTCCTTTTTCTTCTATTTTCTTCATGAAACCCTATAAAGCAAAAAAAGTCTATTAATAATTTTGCTTGGACATTATGGCTTGATTCCAAGAATTAGAAAATCGTGATTGCCAAAAGTCTGAACCTGCTAGTGAAAATGCTTCACTTTTACATGTTGACTTGAATTTAATACATTGTACCACAATGTTGAATCTTTCAAAAAGATCTTGTGTACATATCTGAAAATAAATTGAACAATTTATAATTTCTTTGCACATTGGAGTACACTCGAGCTGGTTTGGGTAAAAGTTTGTGTAAAGTCTGATGATCCATGTTATCCCAGCCTCATTTTACAATGGGACTTAAGTCA
The DNA here is from genome assembly GCA_034779995.1 of Parotocinclus haroldoi. Classification (NCBI taxonomy): domain Eukaryota; kingdom Metazoa; phylum Chordata; class Actinopteri; order Siluriformes; family Loricariidae; genus Parotocinclus; species Parotocinclus haroldoi. Next base: position 52,644 of record JAUZST010008954.1, read on the forward strand.
GGTGACTGTGGAGAAAATGTGTGACTCCTTTATCTTCTCTGTACTAAGTGAATGGTGTGAGTTTTGGGTGGTTGTCCAAGCAGAGTATAAATACTCCACAAAGATCAAAACAAGCATTTTCACTCTGATTTTTGGTTCCCTGTATATATCATTGCTATTTTTCATATGCACTTCTGAATTACAAAAGCACAAATATATATGGGCAAAGTGTCAATGGACACCAAACACTCAAACATTGAGTGCTGCGTTGCTACTAAAACATTACTTTTCTTAGAAAGCTTTCATTTAGATTCTAGAACTTAACTGCAGGGATTCAGTTTTAGTCATCCATAGCAGCATTATTGAAGAAATGTAATTTTATGTTACTGTAAGTTTAGTCAAGCTCTTCCACAAATCATTCAACAGGCCACTTCCCCTTATAGACATTTTCTAAACCAGTGGTTCCCTATGTGGAGGGTCGTAGAGCTTGGAAAATATTAAAATATGTTGAAAACAATAATATATTATGCAGGTCATGTAAAGGTCCCACTGTATAGTTTATAGTCACTTGATTTGTGCCATGAAATTGAATGAATAAATTACGGTTACGATGTTTAAAGTAAACTCCAGCTGAATTTGAAAGCAAAATGTGTTCTAACCTACATAAAGAAAAACTGGAAACCTAAACAATGTTGAAATACAGTTCCTTGGAATGCTTTAGCTTTGCAGACCAGTCCAAGCTGTTGCAAACTGCCTATTTCCTATTCCTTTATTATACTATTAGATTATGAAGCTTCATACATTATTGACAGCGACATCTTAAAAGTCACTCCACTCTTCAGTATGACCCATTCCATTGCCAAGTTTCTCTCTGTAGGCTGTGTTATGTTATGCTTTATTTTATGCAACTGTTGGTGTGGTGAGTTTGAATGAAATAGCTGAGTCTACTAATAAGAAGGTATGTCAAGATAATTTTGGTCATGTATTGTAATATCAGTGCAGTTAAAATAAATATTATTGTTTAACTAATTCTATTCCATTCTTCCTCAAATGTTATAAAAAAAACAACAAATGCCTTTATGTTATCTTCAAAAACTTTTGCTTAACAACACTTTTAGTCTAGCCACGTTTTCCTACCTCTACTACGATTCCTAAATCTTTGACATAGTCCTTTTCAGTCTGTATGAGCTCATTCAGGACAAACCTGAAACATAGAGGAATGTATATTAAGGTGCATAAAGTTTCACAGGTGACCTTTAATTTTGCGTGAACAATGTTTCTTACATGCGTCCACGCAGTGCTTTGGCTTTCTGCTCAAGCTCGGGATTTCTGGGCTGAGCCAAGTTCTGCTCCACTGGACTCACAGAGCTAAAATCATGGTACGTTCCTCCATCCAGACTCTGTAACATCCACACAGGAACAAAGTACAACTTTAGGCTTAGGACCATGAAGACATATTTACATTTAATAATCTAGCAGATTTTATTATGTTCTTTACGATTGTTACAGGGTACAAATTCAGGCAACTGTGGGTTAAGAGCGCTGGTCATGGGCCCAAGTGTGTGTATACAGAAACACACTAGAAAAATATAACATGGCTGTCTTAAACAATGTGTCACTTTTGTCTTATCCGGCTGCCAACTTGCAACAGGATGAAGACAAATGTATTAATTTTAGTACATGCTCTTATTAATTTTTTCATGGTTTGTACCTTTATTTCTTAAAAAAAAACACTATATTATAGCTACCTACTGGTTCAAAACAAGTTATTTTTCGAAACATGTTACTTTTTGTGTTCATTTAGGTAGAAAAAGCATAAAGATATCCTGGGCAAAACCTAAGAAATTAGTGATATGATGAATTAATAATTTGCGGAAATAATACCCAACCACTCCTACTGTTAGAACGCAATTAACTAAACTCTCTTATATTTTCTAACTATTCTCAAAAGAGGGACACACACAGTAAACACAACGAGCTCCAAAACAAATGGAAGAAACACCAATGGAAATGGGAAGTATATTGCTGGTCTAAATCAATCCAAGCACTTACCATCTTAGTTTTGACCAGTTTCTCGATAGCACTGACAAGTTCTGCAGCACTGGGGACCTCTGTGGATGCTTGACGCGAAGCAAGCAATGCAGAGGACTGTACGTACCCAGCAAAGTGCAAAGATACAGACCGAGAAGCAGATGCAGGAAGAGAAAGACAAAGGAAGATAGATTGTTAGTAATTAGGTGTTAAGTGTGAGTACTTGAAAGAAGTTGCATTCCAAGCTCCAAAGCTACATAAGTGCTTAAAAGTTTATTAAACCTTTAAAATGTTCTATGTTTCTCTATTTAATTAATGGAGAGATCAGTAACTTCAAATGTGAGAGACAGAATCTAAATCATTGTATGATTTTTAAATAATTAATTTGCATTTTGCATGAAATAAGTATTTGATACAACAGGACAACAGAACTTAATATTTGGTACAAAAAGCTTTACAGATTGAGATCTTTCAGGATTTGGGGCTGTCGCCGAGCAACACTGTATTTCAGCTCCCTTCAAAGATCTGGATACTGGCTTGACCACTTCAGGACACTTCTTAAGGAGCCACTCCGTAGGTTCACTGGCTGTAGGTTTCTGGTCATTATCACGCTAGAAGAACCAACCACAACCCATCTTCAATGATCTTACTGTAAAAAAGGTTGTTGGCCAAAATCTTGCAATACATGAACCTATCCATCCTCCCTCCAAAATGGCACAGTTCCCCTTAGCAGAGAAGCACACCTAAAGTATAAAGATTTCACCCCCATGCTGCATGGTTGGGATGGTTTTCTTTGGGTTGTACTCATTCTTCTTCTTCCTCCAAATACAGCGAGTGGAGTTCAAGAAGCTGTGTTTTGGTTTCATTTATGCCTCATCTGGAGCATTCAGATGGTGATTGGTGAACTTTTAATGGGCCTGGACATTTGCTGGTGTGAGCAGGGGGACCTTACGTGCCCTGAAGGATTTTAATCCATGACGATGCAATGTGTTACTAACGAGTTATCTTTGAGATTTTGGTCCCATCTCTCTTCAGGTCATTGACCACGTCCTCCCGTGTAGTTCTGCACTGCTTCCTGACCTTTTTCACGTCCTCACCCCACGAGGTGACATCTTGCATGGAGTCCCAGACCAAGGAAGACTGACATCTTGTGTTTCTTCCATATTCTAATAATTGTGCCAATAGTTGTTGCCTTTTCACCAATCTGCTTGCCTATTGTCCTGTAGCCCTGGTGCAGGTCTACAATTTTGTTCCCAGTGTCCTTTCACAGTTCTTTGGTCTTAGGCATGGTGGAGAGGTTGGAGCGTGATTGATTGAGTGTGGGGTCAGGTGGGTTTTATCAACAGAAGGGTTTCTTAAAGAAGAAGCAGATCGGTGAGAGCAAGAATTGTTGCTGTTTGGTAGGTGATCAAATACTTATTTCATGCAATAAAATGCAAATTCTTTAATATTTTACAGAATTACAGATCATACAATGTGATTTTCTGGATTTTGTTTTTAAATTTTGTCTCACAGTGTACTAAACATTACCGACCTCTCCATTCTTTGGAGGTGGGAAAACCTTTTCATTCAAAATCGTCTTATGAAAATGCTTATTTTCCCCACTGTATATGATTAGTCTTGAAGTTATCTTGAGAACCTTGTTTTAGCTGCTTTTCTCTGTACAGAGCATCTCTGGGTTTCATATGCACTTATTTCACTACATTATCAATTTTATTTTTTCATAAAAAATTACAGGATATTTCATTATAAGATATTTCTTTTTGAAACATAAGAACATATATTAAACATTGTCTCATTTGTTTAACTGAGCATCATCCACCAGAACAGGCATGACATCTTGCAATACGAGTTTATGCCAGTTGGGTGGCACACAAGTGACTCATTCATTTTTTTAATCCACTTAATCCTGGACAGGATCATGGGAGAGCCAATGGCATAGGCGTGAAGCAGGAACCATAGACAGCTCACCAATCCATTATAGAGCACATATGTTTATGCACTAGGGCCACTTTAACGTAATCAATTAACATAAACCACGTCTTTGACTGTGAGAGGAGCCGGAGCACCCAAAGTAAACCCATGGGGAAAACATGCAAACTCCACACAGATTACTTCACCTAGGATCAAACCCAGGATTTTCTCACTGTAAGGCAACAGTGTTACCCACCGAGCTGCCTCCACTTTAATTATGTGTGCAATGAACACCCTAAAAAAATCACCAGGGTTTTTATTATAGACTTGATGAAGCATACTGTAGTTAATTTGTGTTGAATAAAATACATTATGTATCACAGTAAAATTAAAGCCCCTGATATGGAACCTAAGACATAGTACTTCGTTGCTTATTAAAATAGCACTGAGACATTCATTTAATTCTTGTACAGCTTTATTACTGAAAGTGGAAGGGTTTTAGGTGTTTAAACTTCTATAGCATATTTTGAGTCCAGCTGTACAAACTGAATAACCCAAGCCAGTTCAATCTAGCCAGTGATTTAATGAGAAGAACGTGGTATTAAATACCAGCATAGCATGCAAAAAAAAACACGGCATAGAAACAAACCACAAAACCTCAAAATCTCTGTGCTCTCGGAGCTTAAGTCTACCGTCGTATATTTTATATCACCAAAAACCATGATTAAAACTAGTCTAGTGGGGTGCCAGTTAGATAAATTTAAAAAGAAAGGAAAGATGCTTCTTCCTCAAGCCTCAGCCACTCTAACTGTTAACAAGTTATATCACCAGTAAAAAATCATCATTATATCCGTTGTCTAAAGGGGGTTCAGCGTTGCTCTTTACACTTGTGAACTGGCATCTAGAAAATACCTTTTGATATACTCACAGCAGCTTAGGTATGCCATAACATTTCATAAAGTCGATATGAATTTGCTTCTCACTAATATTTTCTGTTTTATAGTTTGTGAATGCATGGCACATAAACAAACCACTATCTATCCACAAACACAAAAAAACCTGTTTGTTACTCTGGTTTTTTAAACACTTTCTTCTTCTAGTACTTGGTGGCACCAATTGGCTAGTGCTGTCAACTCACAGCTCCGGAGAGCCCTGGTTAATTCCGATCCCACTTTTTTCAATGTCTGCTGGGTTTTCTTTGGGTGAAACCTTGTTTCTATCATAAATCAAACCATTGATGCTGTCAACTAAATGAACAACCAGTTTTTGGTTTTAATGTGGAGCAAAGACAATATATGCTTCAGGGTGTGGAAAAGTAAATAATAAAAAAAAAACATAAAAAAGGAAGAATGAAAGGTTCTTCTGCATTAACATTTTGTTTAAATTCTTTTCAAACTAAAAACAAAATCCCATTGCCAGCCTAATAACAGACACGATGGCAGAATATACTGTAGTTTTTAAAATATCACAAATTTGTTTTCGCAGTTTGCTGCCTCAGTTTTTTTAAAACCTTTTGTCAGATATTTAGATGGTATAATGATGCACAATTATACACATTTCATACGATTCTTGACTTTTTATTGACAATTTTAAGTAACAATAATAATTTATAGTCTTCTTTAAGACTTCTGCAATTTGCCTCATCATGCAGGATATCAGCTTCTGGACAAAATCTTGAAACCATTCTTGCCTATTCAGTGCTTGAGTTAGTTTCTGGGCTTTTGTTTGTCCACCCTCTTTTTGAGTATTGACAACAGGTTCTTAATGGGATTGAGATCTGGGGAGTTTCCTGGTCATGGACCCAAAATTTCATTTTTCGCCACTTTTTATAACTTTTTCCTTGTGACATGAAGTTCTGTGATGCTGGAAAAAGCATTGTTCATCTCCATGTTGCTCCTGGGTCATTGTGAGAAGAATCACTCTAGTGTTTAATGTAGACTTAAAATAAATGGCCACAATAAAACTGATACAGCAAGCCTTGTGAAAATCAAAAGGTGTGCCATTCACAAAACTATTGGCCACGACTGTATATGACGCTATAGACCTAGGTGAAACCCACACAACAACCATGACAAATCATCACTGCACCAGTATTAACAAGGAATTTTCATACAAGGAGGAAGGACAAGGGAGAATTTTTTTGCTTCTTTTTTCCTTTTAATTAACACCAAGTCCAAACAAGAAAGCCCACAAATTTATGGACATATTAGTATTTCACAGCTTCTGAGTAATTATTTACTATATAGTGGGCCAGGATTTTTTGTTTTAATTTAATGGATATAAACGTTCTAGCATTGTTCTTGTGGTTAAGGGAGGTTTAAACCAGGGAGTGTACTAACATTTCAACATCAGGGAGGGAAACATGGTGTGGATTTGTGTGTCTGCTGAAAGTCAACCCCAAGATGAAGTGCAAAATCTGTGCGTCATGTCATGGAAAATGTCATACACATGTCAAAGTAATTAGTGTGAATTCAAAAACAGGCTGGTTTTCTTTCTGAGTCTGTACTGAGTGACAGTATTACTCAATAAATAAATTAATAATAATAAATAAGACCATATTATTACCAAACCAGCTGTGACTTATCAGTGTATTCCACTGACTGTTATTCTAGACTCATTTTATTGTGCAGACCACAACAATTTGGTAAAAGTAAACTTTTCCATTGGCCAGTGACAATATTGCACTTGGAGAACAATTAGCAGCACTTTTCAATTTAGTTTGTTAACTATACCACATCACACACCACACATATGAACACATAGCATAATAAACAACACACATACAGTATAAAAATCTGGCTCATTGCCTGTGTTTCTGTCAACAGAATGACCATTGTACTATTTTATTTCTTACCTTGTAAATATTTTCAGTTTCCCAACTCTGTCCCATCACATAGAGCGTTTGCTCAGCAGTGACACAGCATATATAAACAGAAACACTTTCGTTTTCTGATCACAAAGCTGCCAACCTTAAGGGTTTTAACCACCATATTGTTTTTATTTTGATAAGACTCTTACACTGCAGCTGATTTAAACTGGGTAGTCAAACGTGAAATATGACAAAAGAAGCACTTCCTACATGTTTAACCATATGTGAAATACCTATGAACATCCTGCATTTCACACGTCATGGTGAGGACCGTGGCATTTTAATAAGACTGTGGCGATATAGCAGCTAAGGAACTGTTTTGTGGAACAGCGTTTAAGCCTTAGCATTGCCACTTTTGGTCCAGTGAACATGGTCCTTAAACCACAATTGCTTGGATCCTATTTTGTAAAACTGTAGTAGCTGTAAGCCACTTTGAATAAGAGCCTTTGTTACGTACTGTAACTGTACTGTATACTGTTTACATGTGATTTTAATGCCCTGAGCTACTACTTTTATCTTTGACCCATTATACTGGATGGCTGTGCTGATGGCATCCAAAAAAAATCGAAATAATCTAATTTCACTCCAAGTGAGTACATACCAGCATAGCACAGAGTAGGCACCATTTTAAAAAGCTTTATCTATAGCTATACCATTTTAGTAATAACTTGCTCATAATGCAAACAACAAGGATTCGAGAGGTGAATGCTTACAAAAGGCTACAGGGTTAAACATAATACTGTTAGTGCTACAATATTTTTATGTCATTAATGACTGTACAGAAGATAATTTGAATATGCTGGAAAAATGTAAGAATAATGGCAATTATGATACCTCTATCCAAATATACAGTATTCCGGAAGAAGTCAAATAGAGCATATAACCTGTAACTGCATGATAAATGCTATAGAAAAATACTGTTGTATTCTTAGATCAAAGTTGTGTACGAACTGTCATTCCATGCATATTAGTAAATCATAGTAAATGATAACAGCATATGCTACCAAACAAACAAGATGCCCATACACAAGATGCCATAATGCACAAGACACACACTTTATACCCAAGTAAGTAACAGTGTCTGTTACAAATTTGCAACTTGTCCCTAGGGTATTTGATTAGTTAGTGCTGACATGACAGTGTGGTATGTGAAAAGTAGTTCTCATACTGCTTACTGACACTGAAAGTAGTACGCAGTACCGGTGCAGTATGACAGCTTGAGCAATGCCATTCTGTACACAGACTAAAAGTATATATGTACCTTTTCCTCCTGAGTGGAAGGGTCCTTGATTATCTCCATTGGGGGAGGGAGTGGAGTGTGCGACTCATCCTCTGGCTCCTCCTCCCCTCCGCTCTGCATTCCTGATGATTTTGAGCGCATTCCATCTTTCCTTACCCTCTGTGAGACAAGAAAACGTAAATGCAATGAATGCTAAATTGAGATGTGTTCAAAAGAGGAAAAAAGAAAAGTTTAAAAGTTATTATGCTTCAGTTCATAATGTGACATTATACACTGAGAATTGGAATCACCCATATGAGCTCTTTCTTTGATTCTGCTCTTAGACCCTCAGTAGTGAAGCAGGTCATGGTTAATGTAGTTCACTTTGGTGGGGTGCACTGTTCCTGCTTGACTACTACAGAGGCCCTTTGTGCACATCACACAGGCCTTAAGGGATTTGCTAATCCACAAAGTCCTATCTGCCTCTTACAGTCTGCCCAGCGTAACTGCTTCTTCAGTTATTCCAGCTTCTTAATAACGCACTTACACACAGAGAACAAGGGTGCTGTTTTTCCGCTTGAAATACTGGTTGCGTAAGTAGGAATGAATGAAAGAGGCAGTGCTAAATTGCTCTGACGTCAAACTGGGTATGTACCAATGTCATATGCTCTGCATCAATATTAACATCTGACTGATACCATGTGCTAAGTACATAACTAAATACTGTGAACTATACAAGTTACTTTTTTCCAAGTGCACTGACCATACCATGACTGAAAACGGACTTGATGCTGAAAATGGTCCTCCTACCAGAGTACACGGTCTACATTTTTTTCAAAAAAGATCTGAAACACTCAAATGATCTACTAAATATAATCTAATCACAATATACATGTTCACTGTGATGACTCAGAAGCCCAAAAAGTCACACATGGAATATCTCAGGTTAATACTGTTTTATGCACACAAACACACATACACAAATAGACGCAGACACACACACTCATTCACAAACACACACAGCTCACAAAAATAGGGGATATTGTAAAGTGAATACAAAGAGGATACCACAAGAACTTCTGGACTATCTGATCCTGTGTTTTAGCAGTCTTGGGTGATCATACACCCTACTGAACATGCTTCTGTTCACCCCATGAAAATGTCACTTCCTACACAATCATGGTAACTGAGTTTACATCTTATTTGCACTATCAAACAACTTTACTTGACTTTTCATTTGCTTTACTGTCTGATTTTTTTAATTAAATAAAATCACATTTCATTTTTCATTTTAGCTGCATATTCATTTTAAAATATCCCATAATCATATATCCTCAAATTTCTGCGAGCAGTATACATACATACATACATACAGTACACAAATATGTTGAGTTGTCTGGGCTCGGGAGCATCTAAGATTTATCATGAGACAGTGGAAATGTGTATTGTGGTTAGATTGGCAGTATTTTTTGGAAGAATGGACACCAACTGCTCTGGACCAAAGACATAAAGAACATTCCAGAATGTTATCAGCAACAAGTACAAAGGACATGGGTTGCCATGGTATGAGGCTGTGGTCTTGGAAAAAGGTAATGTATACTTCTATGATGAATGCAGAAAAGTACACTGAGGTCTTAGAGCAATGCATGCTGTCGTTAATGCATTTTATAACAAGACAATGCAAAACCACATGCTGCACACTTGAAATATTTTATAGCTTTTATTACATATGACTGTAAGCTAAGATGATATTCAAATGAAATTTATAATAATATTAAAAATAAAAAAGTAAGAAAAACAATAAAAAGTCAAGACTAACCCCACGGCCATCTAACCATTTTCAATTCAATAAGCAACACAAAGCATTGAGTCATATCCCGACATTTAATCTGTTACCATCAGGTCTCACGTGAAAGAACAACCTCAGGTTCATTACCTCCTCCTGACTGTCGTCCTGCATCTCAGGTGTTTCAAGGCCTATGCTTTTACGTCCATCCCTCTTCTGCTTCTGCTTGCTTGGCAGTTTTTTGACATTGCTGCCATGGCTGAGGCGCCGCACCGGGCTTGTGAGCCACTTTTTCAGAGTGTTTCCAGAGCGTTTTGGTCCCAGGGAGCTGTTCTGGATTGAAGACAGAGAGGCCTGGGACTGCAGGGCTGCCACTGAATCAGTTTTCCCCTCCGGACCACCCACGGAATAATTTTCTAAAAGTCACATGAGAAAGATGAAAGAACAGAACAGGCAGAGATGAGAAAATAATTTAACATACTGGGCAGTAAAAGCATAAACTATTATGCAGTACATCCTGTACTTATGAGTATTTGGAATGAGCATTTTTAGAATGTTCAATAAGTTCAATAGTAACAGCAAAGCAGCATGTAAATTAATTTATGTCTGTATTTCTTAAATGAATGTATATTGGGAACAGGAGTTTATTAACTCAATCTAACTAGTGACTTCAAATTCAGTTCTAACAAGATAACCAAGCTAACTTGAGCTTTGTTTGTGCTAGCTTGTAAAATGTCCCTTTCCTTGACCAATACACAAACATACTTTTTTGTTAGTATAATTTATTTGATAAGAGAGGAAAATGTACTGTACTTTCTTCAGGACGTTTCCAGAAAAAAAAACATCTCTCTTACTTAATCATTCCCTCTCCCAAGTCACATTTGTTCGTCACTGGAATAGGTCAGCAACAATGCACAGCAAATAAATAATAATTTTGTTACTTGGGTATGATTCATTGCTTGCTTATGAGTAAAGCAAGTGAGTCAAATGTATGGGTAGCATGTGACTGACTACAAGGAGAATGAAACAAAAGTCTTAAGCACATGAATTACACTGCACAGAAAACATAAAAATAGATGACCTAGTGGGATAACAGATACACACTATAAATCTACAAACACATTAACATGCAAGAAATATTTATACTTTACAACTACAGGATTAGTGTATTTAATGTTTTTGTGTTGTATTTGTGCTGTTTTCCATATTTCGACAATGTTTAAATGATGTTCTTATAGCCTGTTCAAGAACCCAACCGTGACATCTTGGTAAAGCAGGAATTTGAATAAGAGATGCACTGATCGACTGGCTGGTAACTGGAATCGGCTGGTTTTCAGTGTGCTTGGCAGAAACCACTGATTGACAACCGAGTCTTTGCCAATGACACTTACATTTGCGCAGTACACAATAGAAACACAGCCACGCAAAATGCCCAAAGTTTTTACTAACTTTAATTCAGAATTTAGTTAATGTGTATACAGAGCATTAAACAGGACTCACCCACTGGTTTGATAACATTGATGATGCATGTTCTTTAAGAGAATGAGTTAAGATTTCAGTCGTGTTTTGGATGCTACTTAATCAACTAAACACTCTCCCTCTATAGTGCAATACTAAGACGGAAATAGGGAGACTAAAGTGGGAGTAAGAGTATGCCATGTCTTCAGTGTAGAAGCTTTTGAGAGTGCATTTCCATGAAAGGAAAAGTAGAACAAAAATGTTTGCTCTAATCCTGTAATTTGTATTTCTTAGAAAGAAAACCAGAATCGGACAATTATTTGTTAAAATGCAGTCTCTGTCTGAGTTTTAACCCACAAGGTTTAAATTAGCAATCCAGAGCAACCACTATACAAAATGTGTCAGAGTCTCAAGATAGACTTCGTCTCTAGAGCCAGATGCTACCACTTTAAAAATATATACATTTCACATTAACCTTAAAATGTAGGCTAAAACATGACTTTACCCAGACTTGGATACACAGTAGTGGCAATCGCCACTATCTCTATAGTCACTGTCAATTTGTTCCAGAAGGCACATGGACAACAAATAAAAAAAGATGAAAAATAAATGTTAAAATGTTATCTCACTTTATACGTATTGAAATAGTGGTTCACAAATAGTGTTTTTTGGGACTTTGAAATATATATATATATATATATATATATATATATATCAGGATTTACTTTTATTTATAAGTAGTAATGTCTATTCCAATCAACATTTGTGTTACTATACCACTTCTGGTAGCCATATGAGAGAAGTCCTTCTTTATTTGCTGATTACTGTTGGCTTTGCTTTTTAAACTCTACAGAAACTACTTTCTGTATAAGCCATACACGTTTCTGTTTTGGAAAAGAAAAAAACAGTATACTGGTGCACCATTCACTGTTTATATTAAAAACAAATGCCAGTGTCTCTCGATATCTTTACTGTTCTCTCTCTCTCTCTCACTTCAGGCAAGTGCTTCATTCTTCAAGGAAACATGGCTATCTGAGATCTACTTCATAAGTATCATTTTTTTCTGTAGCCATGGGCAATGTTGTGCTGTGTGCTCTTTAGAGAAGTATTAATTCAGACCTATGCAGTCAACCATGGACGTAATTTGAGCAGGGAACCCATGTTGACACGCAGCTGTGCTGAACACAACATGAAGTCTTGTGAGTGTATCAAGATAACAGGATTGAACTGTTAAGTTCCCCATTTTATAAAGATACAGACACGCACGCACACACACATGCACACACGCGCGCACACACACGCACACACACTAGTTTTAAAACATGCAGTTAAAAAAAATGTTTGTCTAGCAAATGCCCTTGAATAATATCTCAGAAGGTACACTATATAATTCACTTCTCCTTCACTTTAGCTGATGGCACAAAACCACTATCTGACAAATCGCAATAGCAGGAGACACTGCATGTTTGTTTTGTCTAAGGGCTTTCAGAAATTATTAATCATGCAACATATCTATGGTTCCAGAAATACATTTAAATTGAAGACGGAGGTGGATGTCCAAGGCACCCATGCACCACAGACATGTCAAAGTGCAGCCTTAAAATCTTTAAGATCTTACTATGTAAGATTTATAAACATACTCAATAACTCCAAAATAGCACGCTTACAGAAGATATGTTAAATGCAACTGAGAGCACATATGTCCCACATAAATGCAATATTTATGACGGTGTGGTATTTCATCAAACAAGGATTGTGCAATGCTTCCTTAAATCGGGATTGCTATGACGCCTTCAGCTGCTGCACATATTTAACTCAGAAATCCAACCAAATAGTTCTGTCATAAATAAGCAGATATAACTATGTGAAGGGTAACACGCTTCGGTGGCACAGCAGTCAAACACGCTGTCTAATGCAAACTAAGTGCAATAATGATGAGGTGCAATATGTAGGTATGCAATAGGTGTATATATAGGTATGCCTAACTAGGTACATACCCACATTGAAGAGTATGCATACATATACAATATCTCACAAAAGTAAGTACTTTTTTGTAACTATTTTATTATATATTTTCATAGGACAACACTGACGATATGACATTTTGATACAATGTAAAGTAGTTAGTGCCCTCAAAATTCCCGCACAAGTATTAGTTGACTCGTTAGTGTTACTTGGTCTTACACGTGTTATCACTCTTGCAATCTGTCATACCACTGGATCACTGGAAGTTCTGAAAAAATTAATCGTTGCTCTACATAAAGATGGCCTAGGCTATAAGACCCCGAAAGTGAGCTGCAGCACGATGGCCAAGACCATACTGTGATTTTACAGGACAGGTTCCACTTCAAGATCTGTAGGCAGGAAGTCCCTGCTGCAGTGTGTGCAAACATGGTCAAGAACTACAGGAAACATCTGACCGGTCTAATTTTCAAACAAAGTTTTGTTTTTCTATCATATCAAATACTTATTTTATGCAATAAAATGCAAATTAATTACTTAAAAACCTTTGATAATAAGTTACAGACCTATCCATTCATTCTAAGCGGGAAAAGTTGCAAAATCGGCAATGCATCAAAAACTTTTCTCCACTGTATGTGTATAAATACACACACACACACACACACACACACACACACACACACACACACACACACACACACACACACACACACAC